>JAHLJT010003204.1:0-20164 GCA_031308135.1 Acheta domesticus | reverse complement strand
CAGCAAGTATTTTATTAAAATATTATTAGAATTCCTTATTCTAGTAATTTTCGAAAAATGTTCGTGGGGACTTTCGTTTAAAATCATTACTTTTTTCGTACGTGTAATGTTTCACAAAGCATTAAAACCAAATTTAAAAAAATATAGTGTCCAATATATAGAAAACGAAATAAAAAATATAGGGTATCAGAGACTGATGTTGCAGTCCGGGAGCAGCGGCGGCGTTACGCCAGAAACAGAGCAGTGGGCTGTGGGATCTTAATCCGGCAGCAGTGGCGCGCGTTTCAACCGCCAATATATCCGCATTGCAGCGCGGCGCTGACTCCAAGAGAACAGTGTGTGTGTGTGTGTAGTGTGTGTGTGTGTGTGGGTGTGTGCGCGCGGTGCGTGTGCGTGTGTGTGTGAGGAGAGAGAGGACGAGAGAGAGAGAGAGGATGAGAGAGAGAGAGAGAGAGAGATGAGAGAGGAGAGAGAGAGAGAGAGGGGTCTCACCCCGGCTCCGGTGACCTCTCGGGCACCTGGAGTCCCAACGCGGCTTCCAATACTCGAGGACACCTACGGACCATTTCGTAGTGATCCCTATAATTTGTGTAGGATGTCGGTGGGGAAGGATCTTACTTCTTCTCTGTAAGAAACAACGTACTCGATAAGTTTCAATCATTAAAATGTTTACATAAATGATTGCCGTTCGATCCTACATTATAACCAATTGAACCATCTGCGCCCTCACTCTTCACTGCATTCCTCACGACCGGAGGAGCTGCTGTTGCTGTCTGGAGGAGACTTCTAGCTGCTCTGATAGGTAGTTTTTCGTGGTTTCTCAGATTAATAACAGATAAATAACTCATGATTATTAATCGGAGAATGCCGGACAAATTCCCTAACAAAGGGACTATGGGACGCGTGCGATGGATCTTCCTCTCAAAACTAGAGGAACCATGGAATTAGAGTTAGCAGCACAATCGCAGTCTCAGTCTTGAACAATTTCAAAAAAAAATCGCCGCGAATGACCGATTACCATGCGATATACGTCGCCCGCTAAATCCGGCGAAAAAGCTTCTGTGGTCTGGCGCGGACCGCTAACACTTCGAGTTCAATTTCGAGTTGGCGCATGCGCAGAGACTTTAAAATGCAGTCGATAGCTGCCGTTCAGGCTGGTAAAAACTCTATTATCTGCACGCTGTGTAAAGTCTGCGCGACCGTCCATGAGTGTTCTTAACTCTACTTGAGGGGTGCTAACCATTTAGACATCAAGCGCCACTCTTTTACATGCGCGTTCAGGTGTCCTTAATAATTCTGCATTTTCTATTTTCTTCTTTTTGGTTAGGGTTGTGCACGGAACGAGCAGCATACATTACTGCTTGTAAGTTCTAGGGATTTCAGACTCCGGGAGTGTAGGACACTACGCACTCCGAACATTCCATACCGTCAAGATGGCAAGCCGAGAGGTCTGTTGCGGATACGCCAGAACGAAGGATCTCAGCACTCCTATCCATCCTCCCCTCATTGCCTTCTATCCATTCACCTAGGTGGGCACCTTCCGTTTATCAGCTCCCCTATTTGATGCAGGAGCCCCACGTCACTCACATGCTCGTTTCTCCTCAATTTATTCTGAGCGTATGGTGTGTGTGGAGGGGCGCTGCTAAAATGAAGCTAAAACACAAGCGGGCGTCACGCATGCTCCACCGTTTTCCGCACTATCGATGCGAGTGGCGCCGGGGAAACCAGAGGACCAGGCAACCAGAGTAGTTCCCGCTACGTCTTTCCCCATTATTCTCATTCACCGCTAGGTCTTTCTCGATTTTTCGAATTCCCCGATCTTGTCGTTCTTGTGTGAGACCAAGACCCGATCCCATCCGTGGGGCTAGAGTTTGAAACTATTCGGGGTAGAAAAGAAGGAATAGGTGGACCATCAACTCCATTAGAGGAAGAAAAGAGCTGCCCCAATCAAGCAAATAATAATTCGTGGACAACAAGAGGAGCACCAGACTATAATATAGGAGATATTTCATGGACGAGATGCCGATGGCTGTTGTGGATCCGGTTTAATGGTACTACCAGGGGCGGCTCGTCCTAAGGGCCACAGGGGCCGGGCCCCACCAATATTTAATAAAGCACAAAACTGTTTATATATCTTTACAGTAATATCTTTGTCATAATTGTAGTACTTCATTGGAATTCTTTATTCGTGAAGATCGACAATTCGTCCCCAGAACTCATTCCAAGTCCCAATAACCAAGAATTGAGGGTCATAGTTCCTTGCCGCACTCAAAGATAGCGTTAGTAGTGCTCAAGGGGCCCGCCTGCATGGGCCCCAGAGCGGTAACCCCACTCCGTTTACAAGGTCAGCGCCCTTTCGTACTGGGCGCGACCACTGCTTGCTAATTTTAGCTGTCCTAGGGGCCCGCACCAGCGGGCCCTTCGCAGAGAAACGGCAGTCTGAGCGCGCCGTTTTCAAAGTGCACGTGAAGTTCTGCGCGCTGTAAGATGAACTCAGTGGATTCATTACACTGTTTTCCGTTTTCTTCACTCAGATTTGAAGAAAAAATGATATTAAACGGTTAGGAGCACATCA
Source organism: Acheta domesticus (assembly GCA_031308135.1). Lineage (NCBI taxonomy): Eukaryota > Metazoa > Arthropoda > Insecta > Orthoptera > Gryllidae > Acheta > Acheta domesticus. The sequence continues at coordinate 17,589 of JAHLJT010003204.1, read as the reverse complement.
ACTGATTGACTTATCATTTACACAAGTTGATGGAAAGAAGAAACAAACATTCTGTATTTCGAGGTTTCAGAAAAAAATCATGGTTGACTGTGAGTGAAAACAAAGCTAATTTTGCTTTTATTGTTTATTATTTGGTGAGGGATTGTGGACGACAGTAGGCTGTAAGGATCTGAAACATTTGAGCGAAAGGATAAAGAAACACGAAGAAAGTGCATTGCATTTAGAAAATGCTTGCAAATTTAAAACATTTGGAACTGTGAACATTGTTGTACAGATTGATTCGGCGATGAAAATTTCAATCAAGAAACATAATGAACAAGTCGCAATAAATAGACATTTTAGGTAGAATAACTGAGTGTTTAGTTAAGTACCATGGCACTCGTCATTCATCAACTAGTAGCATTGAGAGGGCATGATGAATCTGAAGATTCAAAAGACCGTGGCAATTTTTTAGACTTATCGTTACTCGGCAATCTAGATAGTGTGTTAGATGATCATTTAAACAATTCTTCTATTTATAAATATAACTCACACATGACAAAGAAAGAGCTGCTAAATTATATGTATGAAGTGTATTTGGAGGAAATGTAGAAAGACATGTAGCTGATTTTATTTCTCTGCAAGCCGATTAAACAATTGGCATAACAAGTCGAAGTCAACTTGTCTTAATTTTACGATACGTTCCTTTTCGAACTTTCATCATTCCGAAAGATAAGCGATGGCATTAGCGTAATTTTTGTAAAAAATCTTTGTTTCCATTGACATACCAATATTTGATTAAGTGACTTAATAAAAATTCCTACTTCTGTTTTTTGTGGAAAACAGATTTAAAGTATAATTAACTGATAAATAAATTAATTAAACAATTGATTAAATGATGATTCTTTAATTAAATAAGTTATTGATTCTGAGATGATATTCGTGCTTTTACACCTGGCCCCACCAGGAAAAAATGTCACGAGCCGTCAAGGGTACTACGTTTTCTGGAAAATTTTGGTGTCAATTACTTTGAACTACAGTGCAGGATATGATGTGGGAGAGAAAGCACAACGAGATATCAGGCATCGGAGGCGAGATCAGGTTGGGAACTCGGACCGTCTGTTCTTTGCATTCGCAAGGACGCAAGGCGTCACTTATCATCCAATGCACTACGTTCGGCATATGAGTTACACTGCCCTGTCTTAGTTGGTCGTGATTACTTTCATAGTAGCACATCTGTCTCTTCACGAACTCGTTTTTAATTCGTACCTTTTCCTGTTTGTCATTCTTCCAATTTCAAAACGTACACAAAATTTAAGGTCAATAAACGTAGTTTATAATATATTTTAGCTTTATTCTATTACTTTGACACTACACACAAGACACTTGACACCTTACAGAAGGCAAAAATATGAGTATATAAAGTATGCTCTGAAAGTATTTTGAGGTGAAAGCCATAAACCAATAAATGGTTTTGCAAATGTTGCTCCCTGCGGGAGTACAAAAACAGAACTTTAAAGCCCTAGCGCGCACCACTTTTACGTGACGATCGATCACAGCGTGCGTTGCAGCCCAAAGGGTGTTGTGGTTTACATTTGTCACAGTTGATTTCTTTACCGCTAATCTACAAAATTCCAAATTCATCTGAAAATAAAAAAAATCATCTTCAATATAATTACTATAATAACATTAATAAAATTAATTAAATTTATACTAATAAATTAAATTCATCTTAAATATAATTGACACGTCCTAAAGGGTAATCTCTGTGTAGCATAGAACATTCGCAGGTTGTGTATCAAGAAAGAAATCACCATCATTCATTACCGCATTATATACACTGAGTGGGAATTAATATACCTTTTGTTAATTATATTATTAAAGTAGTTCATAAGTCATTGCTGTCCTAATGTTAACGCACAAAACAGACGTCTAAGAAACACAATTTCGAGTACCGCAAAATTGGGACAGTTTTTCATAACCGAAGATTAGCGATATTCTTTACAACTGACATTCAAGTCACTGCAATCGATTCTTGTTCCGCTAGTTTTCACGCGGTCTGTTCATACTCACATCTCCACTCGTTTCATTGCGCGGTGCGCTTCAACGATCCTCCTGCGAAGAGTAATTCAGGCGCTGTATCCATTTGCTTTATCTCGGTTGTGCTGTCCCTTCGATATTCCGTAGTTTACTTTTACTCAATTCGCCCCACTTCGTTTCTCTTTTGGCGTCGCATGAACGCACTCGTTTTCCGGCACACGGAAATAGATTCAATCTCTCTTTGCTCGTGCACCATATTACGAAGATACACGAATGTCATTTCGAATGCGCAATGATGAAAGGCCTATTGGGAACCAGGTTTAAAGTCAGTCAATAATTCGGAAATTTCGGATCGCCAAGAGAGGTACGGGGGTTGTGGAAGATAATCTGGTTGTCTCATGTAAACATTCTGCATTACATGTGCCATCTATTTTATGTTTACTCCCCTTAACGGAGATTTTCCTTCTGAAAACTACATCTGCATTGTATTTCACTTTCTCTTGACATCTTGTTTCATTTTCTTTATCTTATCAATTTTTTACTATCTAATATAGGTATTAACAATTCAAAAGTTTGAATTTTGGAATTTGGCACATTATGCCACGAAGTTCATTTTGCAAGATCGTTCACTAAATAACTAAATTTCCATGATACATCAGGACGTCATATCAAATTCAGTTACCAAAACGTCTAAGTTCACTAATCGTTCTATAACAGTAGATATATGCTTGTATTATTTACAACGGCTGCTTATCTAGTGTAACGGCTTAAATATTGCCGTTACAATATAATACCATAGTAATGGCAGTTTTATAAAATTACATAACCTAGAGCAAGTTTCCAACTAGCAAAAAACTGTTGGAACGTTTTGATATAATATTTGTTATAAATTGCGTACATTTCACACAAAATTACGGAACTACTCATATTTTTGAAAAACTATACGTGACCTTATTGAAAGAAATGACTTTGAAGAACATATTTTAATGACCAAAATGATACCTGTCTTCAATAATGTAGTAGATGAGAAATATGTCCAAAAAATTAGACCTACGACGTTAGTTTATTGCGTCCACCTTTTTTATCCGACTATTTATATCATTAGACCTGAGCCGTTGCACTATTCGGAGCACCAAATAAAGATTTAAGTATACCTAGTTAGTACTCATTCACTTAGAAGGAAATCATGTTTGCATATATAGATCGAATTTGCGTGTCCAGCAATCAATTTTCAGCGCTCGAGCACAAAATAAGAATCTTCTCCCCAACTCATGCTGGGATGAAAAAAATATAACAAACGTTCGGCTTTAGTTTCTGCGAAATCCGTTTTCCGACCATGTTACCGAAACTAATGATAGCAGAAACACATATGAAAACTGTCTAACATGACCTCAAATATTTTTACCAGCTCAACAACGGCTGCGGATCGGGCGGCAGATTAACCCACTTGTGTTACAGAGTGGATTGAAGCAGGTATAAACGCGCATTTTCAGCTTTCTGCATGCAACCACCAACCACCCCCACTACCACTCTCTTTCCCTCCCCACCCCTCTCCCATCCGCATTTCCCTCCCCGAGCCGCGGACGTGTTGTGAGTCACGGACCAGTGTTGCCACACTGGGTTTTTCTCACCACATTTGGTGGGATTTAAACGATGCGTGGTATTTTAGGGTATTTCGGTCGGTTGTTATTACTTGTTGGTAGCTTTTTTAACTTCAAACATACCAAAATAAATTTTGGTTTCCGGCGTCAAGACGAATTTATCATCCTGTTGTAATTGACATTTTATTCTTTCTAATTGATTCGGGGATTAAATGTATGTTGTACGTAGGCATAATTTAAGTCACTGATATTAAAAAGTTTATACCAGCATATTATTGAATAACTAAACTCTCTAAACATGAATTCAAAAGAAAAATACTTGTTGTGCTATATTATATAATAGTAATCGAGTAATTTGCGTCCTAATGTCACTGACAGACCACTACCGGTCCATCAATCGAGATAAACGATTTGCCAATCGACACATCTTGATCTCTTAGTAGGGAAACTGGCCGTTATTTTCGAATTCTTTGAAAACATACCAAGAATATGTAAACAAAGGTTTTCTTTTTAGGATTTTAGTACCTAAAACGGCATTTTAGCACTTCGAGCTGCATCTAAAAGATAATCAATAGTTCAATCGATACTCTTGTTGCCACATTGGCATAAAAAATGATTCAAATTTGTAGCCGTGGCGGGAGATTGGTTTTAAATAACAATTTTTGGCCTTAATTACCAGCTCAGAATATACATTTTAAACGTACCGCGTCGGACTTTCTTGCCTATACCTTCTTGCTTTTGGATGTTTTGCATTGGATTTGGCGGGTCTACTTGTTAGTTCACCTCCTTTCGCCAGGTGACAGCTCCTACTGGGCCCTCGCCGCAAAACACTTGTGTACACACACATTTATTAGACACACTAGATGTCCGTTTTTAACCTATGACAGCATTGTCGCCAAATTCAAACGCGAAAAAAGGAAATTCACAGCAGTTACTTCGCCCAGGGAACAAGTTTCAGTGAGCGTGCATTAACATTCCATGAGAACAGGTTAAGCTCTCAACGTTGGTACTAGTGTCGTCTTGCTCCACTGCCCGCCAAGGAATAACCGCCTTTTGCGCGCGAAGTGAGCAACAAGCATCTAGCGAACTTGTTGCTGAAAATTAACAAAAGGGAGTTGCTTTTCCGCGAGAACAAGGTAAAAAGGTGAACGATTCATTCAATGGTTGCTTATTTCTTTCACATTATCTTCTAGTAGAGGGGTACATTGTGTCTTTCCAGAGATCGAGCCAGCGAGCGAGCGTTTTCCAGAATGTTCGTTTCGCCATAACCCAATTCAAAGGTCTCCCAATCTGAAGCAATATTCGCTGCCTTAAACAACTCTCGACAACAATAATCGATTAAAACATTTCTTAGCCAGTTTCCTCCAGAATATTTTGAGGAATTTTAGAAAAAAACTGTCTTTTAGTTTCAATGTAGTACGAATGAATTGGTGAAACGCTGCGAAATTGCTACAATCTTCGCGATACTTACATTAATCGTTAGAACGTGATTAATGAGGTTGATGATAAAAAATCCCAATTTTGCAATGAACGATTTAACAGTATTTTAATTGATGCATTTTAATGTAAGTTCTAAACTACAAAATGTGCTGTCCTGCTGTCGTGCTGACTGTTTAAAATATTTTTCACACATTGAGCGTCAATCACAGGTTTTCATAAAGGAAACATACTTTTTTATTATCACTAATAGTGTGGGCGTGTTAAAAATAAGAACACCGAAGACAAGCGCGTGGCGTTTCACGCATGTAACTTACTATTTTATTATAAACATGCAAAGCACAAATAAAATTACTTTTACCGAAAGTACCGACGGAAGCATTACGCTTTGCAAGTGGCTCAGTAAGAGGTAAACTGAGGGCAGTATTTACTTTTGAGATTTACGAGTAGGTACTTTATTGTTTGGTGGATATCTATAAATCTATAGAAGCAGGATTAAGGTGTTCAGTTTAATCTTTAATTTTGGCACTTATTTTTAAAGGTATAGAAATCCTGTTAAGTATTTACAAATACGGAACATCTAACAGGCACAGGGCATCAATCGATGTCACAGAAAGCTCGGACAAGAGGTCCTAGGGTTTGAGTCCGGACTGTGGCAGATTTTCGGCCGTGGCTACATACATGGGTCGAATTTTAGCCAGCTATATGGAGGAAATTTCTAGCGGCTGGCTACTTTGATCCGTAGTTTTCTGGATTCTCCGATAAACACCAAGAGAATGCGGAAGCAGTACCCTTACACATGGCTCTTCTTCCTTGGATATTTTAACTCTTAAATTTACACAAAAACACTGACATGCACTACACTAACACACACGCGGGAGACCCGTCAGGGAGAATAGAGCTGTCCCGTTGGGTGCGGTTGCCCCGCCGGTGGACGAAACCTGTTTCGAGAAAACCCGCAAGCAATGGGTACGTCGGCGTCACCTCTTACCGTCCAACCGAGGGAAGATCGCCTTCTAGCAGGGGACCTCACCGCCATCACCAGCGCTATAACATGGACTACGCTACGGGACTATGGCCTTAGCCGTTGAGGCGCCCGGAATAAGCAATCAAAGTAACAAAGCATACAAATACGACGGTTAAGTAATCGCTTGAGCAGTGTAAATATCATACGAGTGGCAACACTGCCGCAGTTCAAGCACGGACCAGAATAAAAAATTCGGCGCGGCGCCGAGCAGAGCTCCCCGCGCGCATCGACACGTGACGCCGCGCCGCGTGAGCAGCATTTGCACTCGCGACGCGACGCGAGGCCGAGGGGAAACAAACACGCGAGCTGGCTCCCGCGCCGCGCCGGCAGGGGCTGTTTTGCTCCTCGCTAGAGTCCCTCGACACAACGTAGCACAACCGCCGCCATTCAATATCCACTCACCCGACAACCCCGTCAAGGCAGCATTTATTTATTTTATTTATTTATTATTTATTTACGTCAAAAACAGTTAAAAACTGCGTATGACGAGCTATGGGGAGAAGTGAATTTGTGCACGTTTTCATAATTCTGTGGTCTCTATCCTAAACCATATTCTAGTCGAATTTTGAATACAGAAAAGAGAGTTTTTTTTCGAGTTTGTTGACAAAATATTCGCTCCTATATAATAAAATATATTTTCAAAGGTAAATTAGCTATAAATTCTGCACCTGAACCCTCATGTTCTTCATGAAAGAATAATACTTTTTGCCGCGATAATATGAAAAACGATAATTTGAATAACTATATTTCCCACTGAAATTCAGAAGACGTGCACAAATAATGAAGTTACATTTATGTCCAGAAGCAAAACAAGGGACCATCTCAGCATTTGCATTCAGAAGCTGAAGGAAAATTAAAACAATTGGTGACATTATGACGATTTTCAAGAATATGAACATCATTTTGGGATAGGCTCATGGTCCTCAACACACAGAATACTTCACAGTTCCAATTCTCCTGACCACTGGACATAAAATGGCGCGATTCATGGAACAATGGAATGCGCTACTCTCTGTGTCGAGGAAATCTAGACGAAAGTAGTTCCGTAGATACAGAGAGTAGATCAACCGCCGCCATTTAATATCCTCTAACCCGACAACCCCGTCAGGCAGCATTCAGAAGCTGAAGGAAAAGTATAATAATTGGTAACGTAAATGAGATGTTTACGATTATTGATAATCATTTGGGATAGATTTATGTTTCTCAACACACAGAATATCCACACAGTTCCAATTCTCCTGACCGCTGGACATAAAAAAGTGTCATCCATGGAACAATGGAATGCGCTGCTCTCTGCATCTACGGACTCTACTCCTCGCCCGCCCCGAGCGCGCTCAAACTCTGGTTCCTTTACTCTCTTTCACTTGTTCAGCTCCTCACTCACGTTTACGAGTACATTCATTTGCTTACGTACTCATTCACTCACTCATACTCATTCAAATACTATCAAACACATCACTCACACTTGTTTCAGGCTCATACACGCTGGTGTTACGACATCGATAGCGATATTTTCAAAATGTCGATGTTTTCTATAAAAACATCGATGTATATAAATATCGATAAATTGATTCTTTAACATCGATGTTATGTGCGCAATGTTTTTCAGTTTTCTAGTATTGGCTTGTGAATAACTAATCTCAATTTTGTAGAAGTTAAAATGTGAAATAATTTCTGACGATACAGTGTGCCAGGAATGTCTCTCCACACTATGCTGAATCAGGGGCTCTTATTAAAATTGCGTTTATGTTGGTAGCAACAGGTTAACTGGAAAACAAGTGAAGGGGACAACAATTCCTGCATCTATTATGGTTTTGTGATTTTGCGATGTACATTTCCTTTTGTTACAAAGTTGCAGCTCGTGCTACCATCATAATGTATGTTGCTAGCATTCTCACCAGCAAGGTGCACTTTCCTGGCGCACTGTACTTTCCCCTGTCAGTTCATGAATTCGAAGACTCTTTAAGTTTTCTTCATCGAGCAGACTATTTCTCCACGGAAAGATGACCCTGATGTTCTGGAATTCCCTCCCTCTACCGGAACTTCGTGCCATGGGGGGAGGGGGTGTCAATGCGTGCCGGTACGATGGTCGCCTCACCCCTCCTCTCACATCCTTCTACAATGAACTGAGGAAGCTCTGATCCTGAGCCCCTAGGCTTTCTGGCTGACGTTTGTGAACTGATTGCATTGTTTCGTAGTTTTATATTATCAGTTAAATCGTATTTATAATTAATAAACACGGCCAGTTAAATTCTCCCTCGTGTGAATGTAATATTAGAAGCTTTTAACCCCTTTCAAAAATATCGGTGATTTTGGGGCAATGTATTATTGACATTGAGACAATATCGATGTTTTATTGACGATGTTGCATCCCTCATTCACACACTATTAAGACTCATTCACATACTATTAGACTCATTCACACACTCTCATGGTCATTCATCCACATTCCCAGTCATTCAGACTAATTCACACACATTAAGTACTCATTCAGATGCTATAATACAGTATTCATTTATATGCTATAAAAAATACTCACACACTCTCAGACCTCATTATTCACCATTATTCATTCTTCGCTCTGGAATTACGTAGCTGATCTGCGGAGCCTGCTCTAGAGATATGCAAGCATAATATGTACGGTTATGTTAGACTCAAATATTTCTTTTGTTTATTTATTCTTGAGTGTAGGACATCCTACCATTTCGTATGGCCAATGGATATACGAGTATGTATAGATACCTGTACCTTTCTATTAAAAACACACTGATATTACTGAGAACTCAGCCATGAGATATCTACATACGTATATACCAATTTACGTATGCAACCTGAATAAAAAAAAGAGCATTCATAATTAAATTAACAATATGCTAGCAACACGTTTTATACGAGTGTGAAGAAATAAGGTGAAGGGCAGAGAGACAGAAACAGACTGATATAAAAAGTGAAGAAATCATTTAGCAGATATGAGGATTAGTGAAAGATTAAGGAAAAGTAAAAAAACATTCGGAATATCGAAAATACACACATTCTGCAAGACTGTAAACATACATTCTGCATTACAAAAGAAAAGAAAAAACTCATTATGTTCGACAGAAATGAAGTATACGGAAAGCAAAACGTGCGCGCCCAAAGAATATTCGGGGAGCTTCTGATGAGCGTGCATCCCCGCACCCACGGCAAGCGGCAACACTCGCTCACCCGTCGCGCGCCAGCAGGCGAGGGCCTGCCGGTGGGGCAATGGACGTTTTTTTGACAGGCGGAATTTGAATAAACCGTTTTGTATGGTGCGCTCGCGACACCGCCCTCCCCTCGCTCGCCCGCGGTGCTGTAGACTCAGCCAAGCGCCCCTCGGTACGGTCGACACCACTACTGGTCTGCCCTGACCTTCCGCGCACCGCCCCACCCCTGTGCTCCTTTGGCATGCCCCCGCTCGCAACCCCGCCAGGCCAGCCACTCCGACTGCGCTGGCGACACATCCTCCTCCCGCCCCGCCCCTGGCTGATATGGGCCCTATTTACCTATGTCCCTTGCAACCCTCACGCACTGCACTGCTATGACACCACAACCACATCAACCCTTCCTCACACGCTGCCCTCGTCAGCACCACCAATCCCTTGTTATTCGCGATCGCGTTCCTCTCACTGCCCACTCCCTGCTGTTACGCCTCTTCGACCTCAGTTCCTTTGCACCTCAAATCACTACAGCCACTTGACCACGACAGAGCCGAATCGCCTTTCCTCACAAATTACCTCCGTCTGGTCCACCACCCCTTATGTTTCTCGTGACTACCGGTTCTCCGCCCCGTCGCTGATCCGCCTCCCTTCGCTGCGTCCTCTCTTTTCACGACTCTTCCCTGCCCTCACTACCTCCCGGCCCACCCGCCCTCGCATCCACTCTATACCCGCATCCCCCGCACCGTCCGGCTCCCTGTAGCATTCACTCTTCTCTCCCACTTCTCTCCACCACTCCTCCCTCCCGGTTCTTCGTCCCTCTCAGCCCACTGCGATATCCCATGCCGTCCCCGGCTCTCCTGTCCTCTCTCCCACCCTCTTCTACCGTGGTCATCACTTCCGCATCTTCTCCTTACCACCTCATCTACCCTAATCCTCCACCCCCCACCGCGGCTAACCCCCACCCTCGCCAGCTCGACCGCCGAGCACCTATTAACTCCATGTCGACCTCGCGTCGGCGCGGTGCCAAAAAAAATCCCGCGCTTCAGCCGCAACGCTCCCGTTCCCGTGTTCGCACGCGCGCGTACGGCAAGCGAAACGAGGCGGCGCGGGTGGGGGTGGGGGGTTGAGGCCAAACGCGATGCGAGGGCGGATTTGCACCGCTCGCAGCCCGCTAATCAGCGCGAAGAGCGCGCGCGAGGCTGCAACCACGTAGGGCTCTTTTCCTGGCTCATGGGCCTCGCAGATCGGTTTGCGTTTTCGGGATTGAGTTATTGTTTAGTGATTCCGGACAACGTCAAACTATTGGGGTATTAGAACCCGAATGTAAGTGCATATTTTTTCATCAAGGTGGAGGTCATCTTCCCGCTGCTGGATCCGGCGGCCGACCTACAGTCGACACGGTTTTCCCGACCAGGTATCTCCCACCATCGAGGCACCGCCCAGCCGAAACAAGCTCTAAGCCGCCCCTGCCCGCCTCCCGGGCATGTTGGTAGTGTGGGCATGTTGGTGTGTGTGAAAGGGGAGAGAGTAGAGACAAGAAGGGAAAGTAAAGATCACGTGGCGGCCGTGGCCCGTTTGTTTGGGTCTGCTCGGGCATTCGCTGCTGTTAGCTTGAACATTAAGTTAGTGCAGTGAATATTTTGTGGCGGTGCTCCTCCCCGCTGGATGGTACATCCGGCGCTGACCTACAGGTCGCCTTCCCCCACCAAGTACTATGCTCGCCCAAGCTGTGGCAAGTTTCTAAATGTCTCACTTGTCTTCGGACGAATGAGTGGTAGTAATACTATACGTAAGTGCAGGTGTGGGGTGTGTTGTGTAAAGGAAGAAGGGATGATTAAAGATAAGGAGGTAAGATCACGGTGCCCGATGCTTGTTTGTTAGGATAGTGCTCCGGCATTCGCCAAGTATTGACAGAAAAAACACAGAAAATCACCAAATCAGTGCAGCCGGAATTCTCTTCCATGCCACGGTAGAAATCGACTTGCTGTCTAGCTAGAGTCAAAATCCGCTTCCATCGTTGCTTGAACCCTAGAAACTACCAGCCAGAATCGTAATGATTATTACGTGAGTCAATTCAGCTTGTTGTAGTAATGGGCCATGCTTTCTGAAAGCGGACGGAATCACGAGAATAACGCGATAGCCTTTGTCGTAACTTAATATAGTCGTTACTTAAACTGGGATCGTGAACTCCTCGGGGTTGCAAGCTGTTGAGAGTGCGTCTTGGACATAGCACTTATGTATTAATTAAAGGAAATATACGAGTTATGCGTAAACTATAATTAAAATCAGATATTTACAAACAAGATCAGATATCTGTTTATACTTATCACGAAATTCTTGAAGATCTTGTAGCTCTAATGGATATTATGCTGTTTTTGTTACTATGCTTTTATATTGTATGCTATTTTGAGTTAAAACATAACGCTACAAAATAAAAGGTCCTTTACATTTTTTTCGGGCGTAAGAGAATCGTCGTGAGAAAATACACAACTACTCCGAAACTATTTTCATATTTTGCAAAGGATTCTTCCAAGGAAACTCTCGTCTCTCCTACGTCCATGACCAAAGATGTCCTATCACTACTAAAGAGTGTCGGTCTTCAAGACTGATCTTCAAGGCAACCCGAATATAGACTCGACGGTTTCATGAATGTCAACAAAAGTTAACCAAAACGTTTGCGCATATTTTTTCGACGCGCGTCCCTAAGACTGAGAAACTCCCTCCGGAAGCCTAAGAATCCACATACGTTTTCCAGACTTTCACCCTTTTCTCCGACGTACATTATCAGTGAGACGTGGCTGTAGGCGATGATATCTAGTCGGGAATACATTTTAAGAGTTCAGGAGAGTAGTTTTATTTTCAGAAAGTTCAAGACAACTGGGTATATGTAGGAATTGTAAGCTTTTGCGACCACTCTCGGCTGGTCGGTTCCGGTCGATGCCACGTAGCTTAACCCAGATATGCCTGAATTATTTTTTGAGGAAATTTTGGATTCCGTCTACTCTTTTTCTATGTATAAGGTTACTAAAACATTAAAAAATGTAATTAAACCTTTAATAGATTGTAATTTTGCTAAAATCGACCGTCCTACATATAGTCAGGCAAATACGGGGTACAGAAGAACGCATATTGTGAACAAAGTGAATTTTATTAGTTTAACAAATTTTATTTGACACAAGTTGGTTAATAATCTCTCAGTTGTAAAATATTACTTGTAAAAGTGAATAAATTAATTTTTGCAATGTTTATAGTGTAATAAGAGTAATTGTTTTGAAAAGTAAACACAAATGTACACGGACGATACAACACAAATGTTCACGGGCACTGTAATAATGAAAACTTCGATAGAAGGCAAATTACGTCTTCTTCGGCGTCTTGTCTTCTTTGTGTCTTCACTTCTTTGTCATCTTTATCATCTTCGTCTTCCTTATCGTTTTCGTCTTCTTTGTCATCATTATCATCTTCGTTCTTTGTTTTAGTATTCTTCGTCGTCTTCTTCCTCGTCTTCGTTTTCTTCGTCACCCTCGTCTTCGTTTTCTTCGTCACCTCCGTTTCGTCTTCTTCGTCTCTTTCTCTGGCTCTGAAAATTTACTATTCAATGCATCATACAGAGGACGAACTTTTGGATACTTGTCCTTTTTATTGAGACTGTCATTGTCGCAGACATGAAAATTTGTCATAATAAACTCAAAACGATCTCTAGTAATCGATATCACGAGTTCATTTCGAGTGTCAAGTGCATTTTCCCAATTATAATTCTTCTATGTACTGGCACATACCCACTCAATAACAATACCCCTCATACCCATGTCTTTCTTCCAAATAGTCAAAATTTCTTCAGTGTAAATGTACTGCAAAAATGTAAAATTTACATTATTTACTATTATTTTGCAAAGATGTGTTAAAATACGTTTAAAAAATTAATCAAAATTGAAATCAGACAATTATCCGCATTAGTGTGGTATATTTCGGAAAAAGTGGTATATTTTCCTAGCGACCTACATATAGGACACCTAGTTTCTACACATAATATCCAACGAATAAATACTAAATTTGTTTATACTTATACACTAATATGATTATTGAAATGTTTTCTTTCGAATAAAATCAATTGCAAACTAATTTCTTTAACAATACATGAACTACGTGTACTTATCTTCTCTAGTACGCGATGATGAAGCCACTTTTGAGGATGCTGAATTTCAAGGGTGTGTAACTGAAAACACCACTACAGAAATGATAAGGTTTAAACATGTATCGGTCATTTGAGGCCTCCAGACGCGATCTGAGCTACTGCCATTTCTCGGGAACAAAAGGATCCAACTCAATAATTAAAAATCTAACGACAACACAAGTGACCTAAATATAGGATTGCCCATTATTGCTGTAGTATAATAATTTATCGCTTAATTGCGTATTTATGCTGTAGTATTTATTTATTTACAATTCGGTCTTGGCATCCGATAGTAAATTCATTGGTCGTTGCGTATGGGAGGTCAATCTGGGAAGCTAATGTCATGTCCCTAGCTTTTGATGCTTGAGGTTATGATGAACTAGAGCGCTCTCATATGCAGTCTCCGATTCTATTTAGTAGGATCATACGATCTTTGATGTGTCACTGCTCTTGCGGAGATTAATTTTGGCGGAATATCAAAGTAATATTCAAGGTTTATTAACTACTTGCGTGCCGCAATCGCGACACGGCATAAGGTGGATATTCACAACCCTAATCTTCACCAACCATGGACGGGTTAAACCGGGCATTGGAGTTTATTACGTCTCTATGCTAATCGCGGATCGACCGGCTGTCACGAGTTTGCAGGTCAACCTTGCGACCATCGTTTAACAACCTCCTTCAAAGCCGGAATTTCTAAAATGACTTATATCGACATCTCAGTTAATATCTTTCTTTAGCTTTCATCCTGATCCGAGGCTTATGTAAACTAGTGGTGCTACAACAGCACTTACTTTCCCGTATTAGAGGAAACAGCTAAGTAGTACTGTAATATTGCACTTTATGCGCTACTAACATCTTCGCTTGGAACTCACTATTTCCATTGCAGTGTTGTCAGAACTATGTGAATTCTACAACTTCACAAAAATAGAATGCAAAAGTTTTGTAACCCTGTATTGGAAAAAGAAGCCTGATACCCTGGAAATATAGAAATGCCTTCCATTGGGCCATGATTAGGGAAGAGTATTTTAAAACCATGCAACAAATTCTCTACTCACTACAAATGGTACAGCATTTGGTGCAAAACTAAATATTTGCCTGCAAATATCAACATAAATTAGACAATTATAACTCCTTTTCATACAGCTCCATTAGGTCACAACAATGACACTAATTCACAGATATTCGCGAGCGCAAAGTGAATTCCATTGTTGCAGACCCTGCATTGTCGCTATTCTGAGAGCTATTAATTCTTTTTACTTATTTCAAATATTTCAAAATAAACAATTTCTAAAATATTAATGTGTAAGTCTATAACAAAGTTCGAATGTAAGAAACGAAGAAAGAAATAATATACAAAATTGCACATTCTAATTTACGACGCATCCAGCTGTCCGAAGCGCAGTAAATTTACAGCGGCCTATTACGTTTGTCACAAAATTAAAGAAAAACTACTCGTATTTTGAAAAAATTAAGCATGACCGTATTTATTTTATTTATTTATTTGTCAAAAAACAGCTACAGAATGGCACAGACTTTCCCGTATTAGTTTTCTATTTCCTTGGGTCTTCGCTAGCTATTCGGAATTGCCACATACTCTTTCTTGCCAGCTACGCCAAAAGTACATTTTTTTGTCATTTTCTTAATTTTTCGGTTTCCTATTGGTAGAACGGAAACATTAATTTTAGAATATTAAAGAACACAAAAACCTAGCCGTAAATGGCAATTTTCTTTTAAAAATTATGTGCCGTTTAAGAGAAAATGGCGTTTTAGCGCTACTAAAAATGCGAAATTTGAAGCTCATTTTCACAGAAAATTTTTGAGTTTTCAAAATACTTTATTTGAAGTTATTTGAAGCACTTACACTCACAAATATAATAATCTTTACAAATTGCTGGTAATGTGCATATTAAAGATGTGAGAGATCTTTCAAAAAATTACATTTATATAATTTTTGAAAAAACAAAAAAAAACTCAAAATAAACTTTACGCTATACTAAAGAGTGTAATTAGCACTATCCGTTACAAAAGTTTCAAGAAAAAATTGCAGCCATATATGAGAAAATGGCGTTTGAGCATTTCTGAAAATGCCGAAATTTGAGCTACTTTTCACAGAAAACGGTAGTGTTTTCGAGAAACTTTACTTGACATTATTTAAAGCATATATACTCGTAAATATAATAATGTGAAAAAATCGCCGATAATGTAAATATTAACGACGTGAGAGACAAGTAAAAAAATTTACATTTTTGTAATTTTTGAAAAAACCAACCGATAGACCAATATGGCTTTTATGTCATTGATAGAGTACATTTACCACTATCCCTACCAAAAGTTTAAAGAAAAAATTTGGAGCCGTTTTTGAGAAAATCTTGTTTTTGTAATTTTTTAAAATTGCACATATTGCACGCAATATTGCACGAAAACTACTAAAATTTTGAAAAACATTTACATGACCTTTATGAAAGAACTCAATATGCAGAACAAATTTTATTTGAAGAAAAAATCTCTATCTTCAATTTTGTAGTTGGAGAAAGACGCCGAAAAAAATTCAAACTTTCACAATTTTCGAAAATTCAGAGCTATACGTGAAAATCGGACCTATGCCATGTTAATAAGTGTATTTTACTCTATTCATACAAGAAATTTAAAGAAAAAATTTGGAGCCGTTTTTGAGAAAATTTTGAAAATCCCCGGGGGCTTCATATAAAGTACCCCCAAATTTTGAAGAATCTTTTTCAAAATCTCAAAGCTTCGACTAGAATCAGATCGACTGGGGAATATCCATTTTGGAAGAAATCGTACGTATGGTTTAGGCGCTAGCAGTGACCACAGACGGACAGACGGACGGAATGCCGTCAATTGATTTTTCGGTATCAAGGACCAACAAAACAGGGTTTCTGGCTACACCACGTGTTAGGGGATTTTTTTTCTTAATTTAGCAACTGGTTTTATCCACTTATTCGTTTTCACGGCCCGGCAATTAATTTTTTTCCGCCGAAAATTGGCCATTTTTTCGCGCAGCATTACATAACTTTCCCTATACTACGTATATCACTCCGTGTATACGTACGTATACGGGAAAGTAAAAAGAGTAATGAAACATCAGGTGATTTGCTTTACTAATGCCTTCGGAGACATACTCGTTTACGGAAATGGTTCAAACTTCAGAAACTGATCGATCCTATATCAGTAAGATGCCCGTCTATTTCTAAAATTGAAGTAAGAGGACCAATATATAGAAAAAATTCCTATAATATCATTCCCACAGTCCGTGGTATTGATAGGTTTCGGCAGTGTATTTCCAATGCTTTCAAATCTCACTTACAAAAAATTTCGTATAGTAGCGCGCGGTTTATGTGTTTCGAAAATCTGGTCTAAAATTCTATAAATCCTCCGCACTAACAATGGTTTTGATTTATTCAGTCGTGGTTTTGTATAACTTCGGAATTCCTTCACAGTGTCTTTATATTTAACAATTTTTTCATGATACAAATTATGGTATGTTTTCATCAACTTATCAAAAATTATATTGATCCAATTTAGTTGTAGTGGGTCCGTTGTCATTTGTTCTGCCTAACAACAGGATCCACGTTAGAAGCACCTGGTAAAGAAGCTGTAGTTGCTTCTTGAAGTCGCGTACGATATATCGAGGGCTTTCCGGTTCCATGGATGTGAGTTTTATGCAATAGTATGCGTGGTTTGCTAAAGTATTTTGCAGCGATAACTTTCTCGTGTTTGGAGAAGTTGATGGACTTGTAACTTGTGACCTATAGGATGAAAGGCTTATGTTAACTTGTTATTTTGTTGTTGAGAAGGACTAACATTTCTCGTTACAAGAACAGGTCGACGGGAAAGTCGATAACCTACCACGGTAGGTAATGTAATGTCAGGTCATGTAATGACAGGTCATTTAATGTCATAACTGTCCATACATGATAAGTGTGAATTGTATACTTCATTTTTGTTGCAAGCTTTTTTTGCTGGTTGGATTAATTATCGCACTCCTTTTCATAAGCCGTTTTAGCAAACCTAGAAAAGTATTCATTTTGATAATTCCTTCATTACATTCAAATCTGCTAACTAGTGAGGGAATCCTTTTTAGATAGCTTACCGAAAAGAAGATGGACTCCATGGATCCATCACGGTGTT
>JAHLJT010003203.1:0-39505 GCA_031308135.1 Acheta domesticus | reverse complement strand
GGAGGAGTTTCCAAGGGGAATGGGATGACTTGGGGAGTTTCACAGGGATGGGAAGGACAACATTAAAGTCCTGCAACAGATTTCGAAATTGAATACCTGGAGGGTGAGGCAGCGATGTGCGAAGAATATACAATGTTTCATACTCAGGATGGGAATTATTTGGCGACAAGGATGATTGGAAGTCCTGATACATTAGCATAGTAAGATGCTAATAAAAAATATTCCGCCTTCTTTTCAGGAAGGCTCACCAGCCTCAGCTAGAAGGCACTCAATTCGGCTGGTGCAATACGCACCAGTTGAGAGACGGATACCAGCGTGGTGTATACTATTGATGGGTCGCACAGTGGAGGGAGCTGCCAAACCATACACTTCACTACCGTAATCCAAAACTGAGTGGATGAGTGATCTATACAGCCGCAGTAGGGTAGTGCGGTCGGCACCCCATGATGTACCATTCATCATTCGAAAATGGTTAAGGGGAGTGACACATCTGGTTTGTAATCCACGGATATGAGAACACCACATGAGGGATTTGTCAAATGTGAGCCCTAGGAACCTGGCGGATTCAGCGAATGGAAGCTGATTTCCTCCCAAGTAAAGGACTGGGTTGCTATGCAAATGGTATATCCTACAAAAAGCGCAGTTACATTTAGAAGCAGAAAATTTAAAGCCTGTTGATATGCTCCATTCATGGAGCTTGTTGAGCACCATTTGGAGCACACTGATGCTGCTGGATGAACAGAACATGGCAAAATCATCCACAAACAGCGATGCCTTTATAGGTTCTCTCACGGTCGACACTATACCATTGATGGCGATGGCAAACAGTGACACTCAGGACTGATCCTTGGGGGATACCATTTTCAAGAAGGCAACTACGAGATAGCCTATCACCCACACGAACACGGAAGGTTCTGTTTGTAAGGAAATTTTGGAGGAATAGAGGAAGCTTCCCCCTAAATCCCCAAGAGTGTAGGGTTTGCAGAATGCCATGCCTCCAGGTGGTTTCGTAGGCCTTTTCTATGTTGAAAATATGACAAGGTGTTGCCTCAAGACGAACGATGTGCAGACAGCTGTTACCAGCGAAACAAGGTGGTCCAAGGTTGAGCGGCACCTTCTAAACCCACTTTGGATTGGCGTCAACAGATTTTTACATTCCAAGGTCCAGACCAGACGCTGATTCACCATGCGTTCCAGAACTTTGCATATGCAGTTTGTGAGAGAGATAGGTCGATAACTTGATGGCAGTGATCGATCTTCGCCTTCTTTGGGAATTGGGACGATGATGGCTTCTTGCCAAAAGGTAGGGATAGTGTGCTTTTCCCAGATATGGTTATAAAGCCGGAGAAGGAATTGCATAGCCATTTCTGGAAGATGTTGCAGCATTAAGTTGTGAATTTCGTCTGGACCTGGTGTGGTTCTTTTTGCAAGCATTAGAGCAGAACGCATTTCATACATGGAGAAAGGGTATTATAATCCTCATGAGTTCTGCTAGAAAAATCCAGAGTGCAGTTTTCCATTCTTTCTTTGAGAAGAATGAAGTTTGGAGTATAGTTTGCCGAACTCAACATGTTTTCATAATGGGTGGCAAGTTCCTCTGCAATGGTGTCTTGAGCTGTGATTATCTGACCATTTTTGAGAAGACCTGGCACTGAATTTGGGGAAGGATATCCTTTGATTTGACACACCTTTCTCCATACCAGACGTGATGGCATATGGTAATTAAAGAGGAGACGTAAGCCCTCCATGATGCATTTTTACTTTTTAAAATGGTTCTCCTTGCCATCGCTCTGCACCTCTTGTACTCAATTAAGTTATCCGCCCTTGAGTTAAGTTAACAGCCCTTGAGCAATCCAAGTTCCACCACGGGACGAAGGGGTGTCACGATTTACCAGTGACTGGGGATTGCAATGTCCGCAGCTCGTAATACAGCTGTTAAAATGTGCTGCCATTCTTCCACTCTGACAAACTCGTCCTCCAATAGACTGACATTCGCTTGGAATGTCACCCAGTCAGCACGTCGGACACATCATTGGGGGGGAGCGCCAACCCACGGCTAGACCATCAATGTGGATGATAATGGGGTAATGGTCGCTTCCGTACAGGTCATCTAGGATGGACCATTGCAGGACGGTTGCAAGAGAAGGGCTGCAGAGTGCTAGGTCAATACACATATTCGAGTTTGTGGCGATGGCAAAGTGAGTTGGTTCGCCGGAATTCAGAATAACGAGGTTCACTGAGTCTATAACGGATTCTAATACACTACCTCTTGGACAAGTGCAGGAAGAGCCCCAGAGAGGACTGTGGGCATTTACATCCCCGACTATCACAAATGGAGAGGGCAGTTGGTGGATCAAACCCAAAAGTTCATGAGGAGAGACACTCAGTCCTGGAGGGATGTACATGTTACAAACAGTGAGTGTGATTGATGGGAGATGCACCTACATACACACTGCTTGAAAGTTGGTCTGAAGAGGTATGTCTGAAGACAGCAGCGAATCATGAACCAATGAAGCAACTCCACCATGAGTATGAGACCATCATCCACATCGAACCTGAAAGGGGGAAAAAACGCGAAGAGACAAGGGATGGTGTGGGGTGAGGTGGGTCTCTTGGAGACAGATTATCAAATTATTGTGACGGAACAGCAACAGTTTAAGATCGTCCCGCCATGAGGAGTAGTCGTTTACGTTCCATGACACAAGAGCCATGGAAATTATAAATTATCTTTTTTCCTCCGGCGTTGGGAGCGGGATGCTCGGGATTCCTCCCCAACAGGAGTTTCCTCTGAAGCTGACTCCTCCTTGGCATTGCCTGGGGTGCTAGATGCTCTCTCAGTGCGAGTTTCGGAGGGAATAATTCTTGGCTTTATTTTAGAGGCGGGTCTGAGGCAGAAGTGCGCGTGACATCAGTGTCCATTGAGACTGACTTAGGTGGCTGTTTTGACAACTGCGATGACTGAGCTTTTCTCTCATTTTTTCTTTCTTTCTGGGGATGACAACTCTTTCACCTTGCAGGGGTGAGGTATCATCAGGGAGGTCCACTGGGGATACCTGGCATGCGACGCTCACCATTTGGGGACAGCTCGTTCTGTTTGACAGCTTGCTGCTACCCCCGGAGAGCTAAACTTCACAGCGTCAGAGAAGGAGCGAGAGAGATCGATAGGATTCCTCGCTAGGAACCGACGCTTGGCCTCTGGAAATGACACCTTCCCAGTAGCTCTAATCTTCTGAATTTCTCTCTTCTCTCAAAAAAACTGGACATTGCTTATAATTGGCCGAGTGGTCACCTTCGCAATTAACAAAGTGTGGTGTAATGGCGCAGGATTCAGGTTCGTGCATTGAATTTCACACTTACCGCACACTGGGGTGTCTGCCATGCACCGCTGCTGTGTGTGGCCGAACCTCTGACACTTAAAGCACCGCAAAGGGTTGGGGACATATTGTCGAATGCGAAGGTTATAAAAACTGCAGGAGATTTTGAGGGAGAGTTGGAAGATTAAAAGTCAAGATAAGAGTGGAAGTAGGGATTTCGCGGCCATGCTCTCTCCTCTTGATCCTATACATGTCAGTCACACCCTGGCTCTTAAAAAAAGAAACTAGCTCTTCCTCACTCTCTGTTGAAAAATCCTCGTGGTTGACCACTCCCTTACAAAGGTTTAGTGTTGGGCAAGTGGTCACTACCACTTCAGGCAGGCAATCTGCTTGGTTTCATAATTTTTTCGACCTGGTCATCCGAACGTGCTTCGAACAAAATGGTTCCATTTCTCTGTCATACCACAGCTTGCAGTTTTCCATATGTCTCCTCTATAGTGTGCGCCAAACGGACAGCACTAACGGTTTTAAAAGATTTTCCTTCCTCAACACAAGCCATAAGGAGGAATCTGGGTTTGTTAGGACTATCTTCTTCTTTCAAACAGTAACTATTGAGGTCAATAGTTTGTTCTGGACATCTCCTCTTCCTTGCAGAGAGGGTGGGGGAGAAGGTTTATTATCCATGTAGGTGGATATCGAATTCATCCCCGTGGTCCCCACCCACCATGAAGCCCAAAAAGGGGACACTCCATCGGAGTGCCAGGGTTGCCACAGGGATATAGTAGGGGAATAGCACAGCGCTGCACCACCGTGGATCCCCCAGCTCACTCTGGAGTTCAGAACAGGACCTAATCCAAGCCGATTGATCGGGAGTGGTTAGCTCCCGACCGCCCGTCTAGGAGAGTCCAAGCCAAAGCAAGCATATTGAAGCCTACAAGGAAGGTTCCCCAAAATACGTAAATAAAGTATCCCTAAATTCAAAGCCAAACATAGCACAAGGTAAGTAGTGGAAACAAACAGACTCCTCAACCGCCAGGACACACATCCCACACCCTCCGACACGGGTCGCCATGCATGGCAAACACATGGGTTGGCGTTCAGCTTACAGAGGGGGCCAGTGAAATAGAAGAGAGAAGAAAGAGAAAGGAAGTTATAAAAGAACGAGAATGACATACGGGGAGAAGAAAAATGTCTGGTGAAAGAAAAGAATACTTGAGAGCCACTCTCTGCATCCCCCTGTCAGGACATGGACCAACCGACCTCGACGGGAGAAATTAAAATTGGCTCCAAGATTGCAAGAGTTGATTATTGACGGGGCCAGAGATGTCCTTCAGACTTTTTATGCACCTATACATATTGTTTTCTCTGTGTAAATCAACTACACTCACATACTCATCTTGACAGAAACATCAAAACATCACTGGCCTTACAAAACAACACGGTTCATGATAAATCCACTGACTGTAAATAAGATGAACCATTTAAAACATTGTAAAAAATGTAGTCCACCATCCAATTGCACTCCACTATTAGTCTCAGGCACTAAAACATGTTTTGAAAGAAAAGCTTCACTAAATCAGTTTCTTTTTACTAAATGATATCCTTGTTGGTTCTTCAATTTGATACAGTTATCCCTCTAATCTGTTCAATCCACACACTTCAGATGAACAAGTATAAATTGTACATAATTGTACAAAATCATTTACTATACTAATAACTTTTCTAAATTTTCAAAGACTATTCATGTTTTCCTCATTTCCATTTTGAAACTGATGAGAACTGCAAACAAAATTTTGTGAGACAATATAACTTGCTCTGGAAAGAACAAGTATACCAACCCTGTAAATTGATTTTAGAGCAGTTAAAAAAATCAAAGGTCAAAATTTTCCTTCTTAATTCATCAACTATCACATTCTCTGTTCTTATTTGGATTACTTCCTCCAATACTGACTGATGTAACTGCATCAAACAGGGCAGGCAGTTTACAAGGCTCTGCAAGGCCTCTTAAAAACATCTGGTACATGCATTACCATAATTTTACATGCAGTGTAATCTCTTCAAACTCAAGGAATCAACTATTTTCTTTCATAAGAGGGTGTTTTTTGTTACGTGGAGTGAATGTATTAATGTACAGTTTATACTGCTAAACTTAATAATGTCTACGTTATAGAGAATTTTATTTGTTACGAAGTTTGTTATAGAGAGATTACTACAAGAAGGGACTGCTTTGACAGCTAGTTTGTCCACTGCTAGTAACATAACTTAATGTTATGGCCATGTGCTCAATTTATCAGTGCTTTCGTTTACAGTTATCTCATTTGTAAATACTTCATCAGTATACTTCGTTTTTTCTTTCTTAGCACAGGGGGAGGGGGTCAATAAAATGAAATATCTACACGGTAATTCACATTGTTCTCAGTTGTTGCCGCTAGGAGTTGAGTGATCACGACTGTATCGAGCAGTGCTGGCGATCATGCGATTTTCTTCCTGGCAGCACAACGGAGAACGACGTGAAATACCATGAGATATTCCATTTTGATGACACCCCCCTGTGCGCCAAGAAAGAAAAACTGAAGTATATCTCTTGCAAGGCCATCACCCTACATGACGTTCATTTGCTTCTCAACGAGTCAAACTGGTCCCTTATTAGAGTAACTCTTCTATATAGAGAGTGTACCCTGTAGAAGAAGTACATCAAGCAAGGGAGCTGTAATAAAATAAGTATCGTGCAACCTGCTGGGCCATTGATGATCCTTGTCCGTCAAGGGCACGTACACTACCCCATGAGGGGCGTGCGTCGCACTGTGCCATCGGGAAGCTTGTCTATTTGCTCCAATTGCTGCGAGCCTCCCTCCGGTCCTATGGGCACCACAAGTCGACCACCAGGTTTCAGTTGGGCCACCAACTGCAACAAAGGATGGTCTTAACTTTTTCACCCTGCAAATGATGATGATGATGATGATGATGATGATGGTGGTAATGCTGATGACAGAGCAAAAGTTAAAGGGATATGTTTGGTATACACACCAGCTTTATGAGTAAACATGAATACCAGTGGTCAGAATTCCAAAGGTAAAACTGGCAGAAATGGCACCAGCAGTTGTCTTCAAGATACTTGCGTATTACAACATATCTTTAATGAGCAAGATTTTTCCTGAAAATGGTGTAGTTTTGTTGAAATGACAGGGTATATGCCACATGAAGGAAAACAAAAGCAGTTTTATAAGAAATGTTTGAATTCCCAATGTTTTCTAAACTATGCATAAAAAGGAGAAAATAATGTTGATGACTGAAACAATCTATTTGTAATTGATCTAAAAAATATATTGTCTATTAATATAATTTAATGTTATTAAGAGAAATTTAAGTGAAATGTTACTTTGAGTTGTCATGTGTAACATCCATAACAAATTAGGATATAATGGCCATAACAATATATTTTAAAGTCAATTTCACTGTTATTGGCTAAATAATTTGTGAACACCATCTCCTTGAAGAACTCCAAAAAGCCTCAAAACAATTTTATTTTATTTGATGAAGTAAGGGACCTGCATTTTGCTTAAATAACTCAACAGCTCCTTCAAGATTTCCCAAATTTTGTAACATCCATAACACTTCTATTCTTTTAATATCTTTGAAATTAATTACAGAATATAATAAAAAAATATGCAGAAATGAATTCATTTCTTTGTTTTACCAATATATTTTGTTTAAAAAATACACCAAATTCTTTGTGAAGGATTGAAAGAATAAAATGACATCAAAGTGTAACGTCCGTAACATACCATACAAGATGGAATGGCTGATTTATACCAAAATGTAATGAATTTTAAATGCCCTAACCAACATTTCCATGAGTCCTTGCCATCCACAGACGGAAGCCATTGATGAAGCAACAACGTACTCATTGCTGGATGAAGAGAGGGTAATGGAATTTCTATTATTAGAAAAAAATTACAAAGTTTACATAAGTTACAGTGTTCCGCTGCCGGAGGTGGCCCGGGAGCTGACCTTACGCTATAACCACCCTGCGGGCTCGCGTGGTCATGGCCCCTCACCTGGGCCGAGACAAGCTTCTGTATTACAAGTTTCATTAGCGGGAAGTCACCTCTGAAGCCGAGGGACAGGTCGCTCCGACTCAAGTAACATACCAGTTCCGGGCTCTCGATGCAAGTCGCCCCTGGCGCCTCACCGGCATCATTTGAACGTTGTACGGTGCTAATGAGACTTCTATTATGAACGTATAAGTGTGAAAAACGTACAAATGTAAAACACATAACTGAAATAATTTGGTATTGGAATTATAGGAATTTATCTGGGACTTACCAAAAAAAAACATATAAACGTGAAAAACGTGTAAGTGAGAAACGTATAAATGGAGTTTCACTGTAATTGCTGTTCAATTATTATTTGACAAAATGCTAGTATTTTGTTGATAAGAAATGTTTAATTCAAACGCAAACAGTCGGTGTTTGTAAAAGTGGAGTTGTGAAATATGACAAAATTATTCAACTAATTTTTTTAAGGAAACCTACATATGTTAAATAAAATGAACTCATACTCTTCCGATGCCTCAAAAAAGGGACCATAAACATATAGTGGTAAATAAAGCATCTCAATATTAAATAATCATAGAATAATAAATTTTTAAACTACAAACTCACAGCATCCGGAAGATTTGGAGCAGCTGCACCAACATGAATGGCATTGTAAGGACCATCAGCTTCGTATCCTTTACGGCCATCCCCAACTGGAACATGTTAAGATTGGTGAGATAAGGCCAATAAAACAGTCATACAAATTTACATATAATATATTACATTATAAAAGTCTTGATCACACAACCTACACTTTTTTGTGAGTTACTCTGTTCCTGAAGAAGACCCCACACCGGGGCCAAAATGTTGTGTACGATCAACTTTTACAATGTAATATAATATATGTAAATTTTTATGGACTCACTTTAATCCATCACAGACAAATATCAATTTTTATATTAAAAAAAACAACAAACCTTGTTTAGGCCAAACAAGTATTTTATGAGGCTTAGTTTTATTGATATTGTATTAATGCTGCTTATGGGCTTTTTAAATAATTTGTTGATGTGTGTTTTAACTTTACTTTTGACCTTACTTTTGTGGGTTACTTTGTACCTGAAGAAGACCCCATATTATGGTCGAAACATTGTGTATGATTATTATGATCATTATGACCATCATGATGTTATACTGTAATATATATCAATTTGTACATCTGTTATATTGGCCTTATCAAACATTAATCTATCACAGACGAATGCCAACTTTTATGTTAGGACTGGATTAACATGGATTAATGCATAGATTAATACATAAGCAAACTAAGCACGTGCTTAGGCCCACTTCCAAAATGTTTTGAAAGAAAATTGTACACTATATCAAAAATATGTAAAAATAATTCTGACTTATTAACTGTACAAAATTTTTAATAAAGCTGATTCTCAATATAAATCATAGGCTATACACTGAAAATACCTACAGCAAATTACATTTGCAGGCATGCACATATTGTATTTATTTATTATTCTATTTATGTATTTATTATTCTAACACCAACTCCTAAAATCATACAGGTTAAGAGTTTTATTTCCACTTATATTCAATATTTCAAAATTGTGAGAGGCCCAGTGTGGTAATGTTTGGTAAAATGGTACCAGGCCCTGTGTGGTAAATAATTGTGTGGTAATATTTAGGGCCCCTTAAGGTAATTAATCCAGCCCAGTGTACACACACGCACACGTATTCCCCAGTACACCCCATACAAAGAAATTTTAGTTAAATGTGTCAAAATTTTGGAAAAAAAAAGATTATCTATCACTTTATTTATAAAAATTTTACAATCCCTTCCCATGTCCATTAAACAAATCAATTCATTTTTAATAAATGTTTTAACATAAGTTTTATAATATGGTATTTTATAAAATGGGATTGCAATTGGCCCTATTTGGGATTTATAATTTTTTTATTTCTTGACTTTTTCAATGTTTATAAATCAGCTTTTGTGTTCAATATTCAGTTGAATAGTCCATTTGGCAATAGTGCTGCATTTGTGAATTAGTACTAGATGCACTGTGCATTGTTATAATAATAATAATAATAATAATAATAATAATAATAATAATAATAATAATAATAAAATTGCCTTTATTAGTGGCGAGGCTCAGGCCATTTGGCCCGCTCTTCCGCCTAACCACAGATTGTTGACTCTGTTCAAGTTTTTTCTTCTTATAGATATGGCTTTTTGATGCACTGAAGATTAAAATCATGTGATTTTACGGAAAGTAAAGAAGAGATTATGGATGTTATTGACTGAAAACGACTGCGCTTAATTTAAAATTAATGACACTCCACTTACTAACAGAAACAGAGGAAATAAGTGTACAGAATAATTCCTCCAAAAGATATGAAGTAGGGCTCCAGAAACATACTGAAGCAAAGCACACCTGTGCCTCAAAGAATAAGAGAAAAAGTGATAAGAACAAATGTTTGAATGCCTATCTGTCTACTGCGGGGTAACATAACAAATCAAATCAAATCAATGACAACGTTAAATCATTTATTCAAATACAGATTTAAAATAGTTTCATTTAAATTGCTGATTGTTGAAGATAAGAACATATTGCCTTCAGTTCTTCTGCATGATTATTGGTATGATCACATATAATTCTCATGTCCTCGGTAATGAAGCAAAGCTCCTTTTTTTGATATCACTTTTAGTCCTATTCTTTGAGACTATTCTTTGCTTCAGTATGTTTCTGGAGCCTCATTTCTTCTTAATTTGTGGAGGAATTGTACAGAGCACTTATTTCCCCATTTCTGCTAGGTAAGTGGAGTGCCCCTAATTTTGAATTCAGCAGTCATTTTCACAGTCGCATTTGGAATCCCTTCCTCACTTTCCATATACACTAACTATTTGGTCCCAATGGTGGCTGGGAGAGGTCTAACCAAGAATGAAAGAAGGACAGAAGGAATTGACAGGACCACACACAGGTTACTGAATTATTACATAAAAGATCACAAGCATAAATCGAAAACTTACCAATGAGCTTCACACGTCCTGATGTTAACAATGACGGCTGGTCTTTTTCAACATTCTCTCGGGACCACTCCACCAGTTCAGGAATGTGGTCGATGCCAACAGCCCGACCCGATTCCCCAACCATCAACGCCATACACACTGTGAGATAGCCTGAGCCAGAACCAACATCTAGAGCGTGTTCACCCTCAGTCAAATGATCTTTCAGCAACTCCAAGGCATGTGCATGCTGAAACAAACCACCAACTGCAGGAACCCACCTTGATAATGGAACATGTTACCTCGCTTACAGTCGATTCCGGTTGTAGTGAATGTCTGGGGACTAAAATTTTTGGTTCACTATATCTGATGATGTCGAAATTAAACAGAATTTCTCCACAATGATTGATTTTATTATCTTAGAGACACAGAAAAATTCATTAACAGTATGAACTGAAAATTTCAATGTCTTTATTTGTCCATAAAAATCAATTATTTTCAATTGTTTAACATGAGGTCATCAGGAAGGTCCCCAGACGGGGTCAGGGGAGACTTCATCGATTACGACCTTGGGCTCATACTTTTTTCAACCTGTCTCATGTTAGAATTTGTGACACAGGCGATGTATTCTTTTCCAGGGGGGAATTAATTCCCATGTCATATTTCCTATAATCAAGGTTTACTACAACTCAAGCTTGTTTTGCTTATTTGTAATATAAGTGAAACGGAACCAGCGACTTAAGATCACTATAACCGGAGTCGATTGTATTTGTATTAATTTTCCCCCCTCAAAAATAATCCTCCAACTCACTAGAGGAGGAATATTCTGCAGAAAGACTGCTGCTCAATGGCAACTTTTACAGTGAACAAAATAAATAGATCAGTTACCTAACACTTAATCTTTGTGAATAATACATAACATATTTGCTTGTGTATAGGCTGCACTGATGATTTTTGACACAATAATTTCGAGAAAAAAAATCTTGTGTGTAAGCTGCAGTAAAGTTCACCGAACGGTACAGGAATCAAGCAGCAGGAAGGAAGTTTGACGTTGATGACAAGAATGTCAGGTGGTGGATTCAAGACAAAACCGCATTGGAAAATACTAATTGCAATAAATGTACATTTCGAGGCAAAAAATGTAAATACCTAGCAGTTGAAGAAGAATTGTTGGAATATGTTCAGGAACTCAGTGCAATGTTTTTGCCATTTTCCAAGGGATGTTGCAGTTCTTGAACAGCAAAATCACCAGGTACACCCTGTATTGAATTTCAAGTGAGCTACAGGTTGGTACGTCTAGGCATGGACAAAAGAAGTGTTCCCATAAGAACTATGGGAGCAGAGAAGCAACGCAGCACTGTTATGCTGGTGATAACAGAGGATGGGAGTAAGTTGCCGCCATACTTGGTTTCCAGATGGAAAACTATGCCGAAGGAGAAATTTCCCCCGGGAGCAATGTAAATGATTAAATTTAACTTTAACATACATACTACATATATTTGGAAAAAAATAAATGTTATTTTCAGCACACAATTTGTTTTTCTTCCAATGATTTTTTTTTCAAGAAAAATCTTGTGTATAGGGCGCACCCCCATTTCATGTGTTACTTTTCAGAAAAAACAAAACAAAAACAGTGCAGCTTATACACTAGCAAATACAATATTTATTACACAAATAAATAGTTCTTTACAAGCTTCAGTTTGAAGTAGGTTTTCTTCAGTCTATCAATGGCTTACTAGAAATACAAAAAAATCCTATCTGCCTGCTTTGGTAACCATACATTCTTAAGTAGAAAAGAATATATACATCATAAACATGCATCTACAACAATGTATACTAATAACTTCCCGTATTCTGTTCCGTGTTTGAACATTAAAAATTATTGATGAACATAAAGGACATACCCAACCCAGGCATCATGCTCATTTGTAGACAATTTTTTTTCTTTCTTTCTTTCTTCCCTTCATTTTTATTTATTTATTTGTTTGTTTACAGAATACTCCCTTTAATACGTTTAATTATAATATGGGAGTACAAGATACACATTGAAAATACACATACACAAGATACACATAATGAAGTCACAAAGAGTAAGTTTATGAAGTTTAGGAAGAACATCTAATTACAAATGGTCTCATAGAGCAATTCTTGGATAGTACGTACATAGCCTAAGTAAGTAATGGAGAAAACATCAATTAATTTACAATACTTGTTAGCAGGAGAGGCAATGCAGTAGAAGGCATCATTCATTTGATAGTCAGTTTTCACAGATTTGACAGCAAATAATATGGGATTACAACACGTGAGGGACCCAAAATCTGATATTACAGAGAAAATCGTTAATTATTCTATTTAAAAGTTTAAATAGAAAATAAGGTCACAGATTGTTCTTCTATCCCGAAAATGAAGAATGTTTAACAATGAGTAGTAATAAGTGTAGTCGTAAAAAAACTGCAGGATAGGGCATCCATCGCGAAATGCTAAGTTGTGCAACAACCTGTGTTGGACCTTCCCAAGATGATTTCAGGCCTTCCCTATGAGACCAAATCAGACAAGCGTACTTGAGAATGGGCCTAACCAGCAAGTTAAAGAGAAGTTTGATTGTGTAGAGTGATCGAAATTGTGATGAGTTTCACAGGATAAAACCCAAGGATCACACAGCTTTGTTAACAATACTGTTAATGTGGTTGTTGAAATTGAGTTTACTATCAAAGATAATTCCAAGGTCTCCGATGTTGAAAACCACAGCCAATATCCTCCCATTGAGTCTATAAAGAAAACTAACAGTGCCCGCTTTCTGGAGAAGCAAATGGTATAGCACTTGTCATGGTGCAAAGATATGTTGTTTAGAAGGCACCAATTTTCAACAGCTAGTAAGTCAATTTGCAACTTGATGGGGTCATTGGTCAACTATCGAACGATAAATCTTAGCGTCATCAGCAAAATGGATATTACTGTATTTAAGACTGTAGGCATATCATTCATAAAGGGCCCTGGTGAAATCCCTGAGGGACAACAGATGATACCATTATAGGACTCGGAATGGATGCCATCCAGAGAAATATACTGAAGTCTGTTATGCAAATAAGAATTGATCCATGAAAGGAGCAGATCACCCATTTTACTTAGTTTAAGGATTAAAATTGTATGACCGACCCAGTCAAACACCTCAGCAAAATTCAGAGAGATTGTATTGAGCGCCATCAGCGAGCGAATCAACAAAAATCTTTCCGAATATGACCAAGTTTGTACACGTTGACCTACCTTCCCTGAATCCAAGCTGGGAGCCTCAAAGTACAGGCTCAAAGGAAGATGTAAGATTAAAGCACACTAGTTTTTCGAACAGCTTAGGGATGGCGCTTAAGAGCGCTAGTTCGTCACATCAGCTTTATCACCTTCTTTTTGTGAACAGGGATAATCTTGCTCATTTTCTTATTGTTTTTTCGATTTTAGACTCCTTACACCGCCACTTATAAAATCCCTATGCATTGCACTGCATTGTATTATATTATTTTCTGTTACAAATTGCATAAACATATTGTTTTATACTTAGTACAAAATTTTCATTTAATTTGTATTTAGTTTTTTGAAATATCTGTACTGTACACTGTATGATGATGTACATATATTGACTTGTCATGCATAGCTTATGCTGTATTTATGTGACAAATATATTTATATTATTATTATTATTATTATTATTATTATTATTATTATTACTATACATAAAAATCAACAGAGATGTACAAATTATTTAAACTGTTCATAGTGTAGCCTGCCTTGATGATGCAAGAGTTTGGAGCTACATCCAAGTAAGTGGAGCTGAAGGCAGGGGGGTACTAGACCCACTTTACACTAGAACCACCGAGAGGTAAGTTTCACCACTTTTATACTTTAAAGGAACTCTTGCCACAATGATATCTGTTCAATTTGCATATGAGTTCTCCTAAGTTGTTTTATAGATCATCTATGCATTACTATAATAATTTTCTATTATTATATTTGTTATTGATACTTATACCTACATCCGCCAAGCAATCATTTTGATCACTAATAAGAAAATGTTGCTCTAAGAAGTTTTATATGTATTGTTGGTCATTCACGTTAAATTCCATTCAAATAACTGTTGAAACCAATATCAAATAACCAAATTCAAACAGTCTTTGAAATTGACGATCAACAACACATTTGAAAGTTTGTTCTTATGAGTTGTGGCCTTCCAGTACTGGTAGCTTATTTCAAACAATATCTCAGTAGCACGAAATTTACGACAATTCGAAAAAGCTACCAGAAGTAGTTAGCTTTTATAATAAGGCAAAGTTTGCAGTCAACTTCTTAGATCAGATGACAAGAAAATATACAGTACGATCTGGCTCGTAATGATGGCCATTGCACGTGTTTCATGATATCTTGATCTAGTGGCTTTGAACCCGTCGATTGTCTTCAAAACAAGTAACAGGAAATAAGATAAGCAGAAAAAATGTTTCTTGAAACTTTCTTGAAACTCTCCCATCAGCGGAGCACCATTCCAGCTGACACTAGCTCTGAGCTCCCGACTTATCCACTGACATGTGTGGTAGTTAAGGGCATATTAGTGTAAATGTAAGTAAGGGATGAGGAAGCTGAAGGAAAGATCGCACACTGTCCATGGCCCATTTGTTAGGGTGACTGCTTGGGCATTTGCCTGGTGTTGATCCATGAAACCATTGAACACTACTGAACAACACAGCTGGCTGCTAAAACTTCCCCCCAGACAGTGGCTCAATTTGGCCAGCTATCCAACTAGCGTTGAAAATTCTGCCACTGCCTGGACTACCTCATCTAAGCATCTTCCCACCCAGCGCCCTGCAACTCTCCATCAACACCGGGGACAAAGCTCGAAGGTGCTACTATAGGACGTGCTAGTTTTGCCGGGTACAGGCTCGCGAACATCCACACCTAAAAACTGGCTAAATTGCGAGAAATACGAAAAGTGTCTTCTAAATGTTCAATTATTCATAATATATACATATAAGAAACTGTTTCAAGAAAGCGCGAACATCGATGCTATCTTTTGTAGCATTACGCGCTTGCTTGAGCGTAATGCGAACCTACATAGCAGCCACACACGTTTGAAGTATCATTGGCAGCAGTTCGTATTTTAGTTCCTGTAAGAAAGTGCTACAGGAGAGTGCCCCACTATAATGGTCTCCACCACATGTATGGGAAGTCGAAGGGCCCTGATCCCACCCTTCATAATTTACACCTCCTTTCTTCATGCAGTGAAAGGCAATGGGAAACGACCACTGCCATCATCAGACCATGAAAAAATAAATAAATGTCTTTATGGGTGGTGAGGCTCAGGCCAATTAGCCTACTCTTCCACCCAACCACATTCAAAACTTTTTATTACAGTAGTGAATAATAAAAAAGGAGGTCATTAAATGAAAAATACATATGCAATTTGGGTAAAGGGTTTCAACCCTAGAAGACAGGAGTGAAAGTGAAAGGGGAAGGGGTTGATAAAAAAAGGGATGCTCTCACAGCATTTGTGTGATTAAATGTATTAATTTCAAGTTAGGGATGTATTAAAAATTAGTCACAAATATAACAGGTTAAACAATACAAGATTTCACTCAAATTTGGAGAAATTATCTTTTTGTGACTCAGCAAGTTAGGAATAGAAGAGGATTGGAAAAAAAATTGTTTAAATCAATGAAATGTTACTAAGTGAAATGTAAATACTAATTGTTTCAAAGGGGTTTGGAAGAAGCTAAAATTACATATGTATTTTTGAATTACTCTTAAAAAAAAAAGGGGGTATGGAGGGCATAAAGCGGTAAACCTTTTTCTCTGCCTATGCTCAGCTATTGAGAATGACATTTCTCACATCAACATGTAGACAACACAGACTCTCAAAATTATGACAGTTTTGAGAATTGTTAATAATAACTCTGCAGATGATTATATGTGCATTACACTTTTGCAAACGTTCACTCTGACCAGGAATATACTAAAGCATTTTGAAGGCACCAGAAGCTCTTGGAACATCCTACACCCAAAACAAGCAACAACAAATATTGACAGACTACAATCATGCAAGCCAGGTAGTTTGTTTCTTTCCTTTGAAGCCTATGTATTCCCCCACAAGCTGTGGTTAGTAAGAGAGAATTGCTGATGGAAAATTGTGTTAATAAATACAAATTTACATCAATAAAAGACTCCAGGACAAATAATCACGGACTACATAAATTACCAATATTCAATACATCCTTATAATCAACCTAAAACTGGAAGGTTGTGAAGTAAGCATTTCCAACATAATTCAACAAAAATATATAAGATATGGTGCATCTTGAACAGAGAGTTAGGTATATCTAAATGTGAATAGGACCTACTAGGCAGGTTAATCCATAGGGTTGCCCATTTTGTCAACCTCTGATGGTGGAGGTGAGAAAAAATCAATGAATTGCCTATTGCAATCTATAGCATACCCCTCAATGCTGCCTGCAACAAATCATATTAAAAACTGAAATTAAAAACTGAACAACATACACTTCGATCAAGGTAATGGGCAGGTCGACACTCACTCAGATTCAATAGGGACACAATTTCTTTATATAAAATGGGCAATAGTGTTTATCTAAATAAATATCACCTTTCTGTAACTTCCTTCAGTCCCAGTGTTGCCAGATGATTAAATGTATATCCCAGTACCAACCTTAAAAAACTTCTGGTACTTACACTTAAATCCCCGGTACCAATGACAATTGATTTAAATACTGAAAGTGTTGATATTATAACTATTATGTTTTTCACTCACACAAGAAGTTAATCTTAATTCGATATCAACAAACTAAATGGAAGGCTATGATGTTCTACTCTTTTCTAGAACAGCATGTGCAAGAAAAAGACCATAGTATATCACCCTTAATGTTTTTATGGCAGTGTTATCACCAGTATTATAACTTTTTGTAACATTGGCGTTAATTATAAATAATTGAATAAAATCTTTATTGTACAAATCTCAGGTTGTATGTCACCAATTAACGTACACTTAAGAGCACAGTAAAACTTGCTCAATGCAGAGCATGTATAATGCGGAAATCTGTCCAATGTGAACAGGAATGATGGTCCTGGAAAACTTTATTATTTATTTAATGGAATACACAGTACAATCTGATGTGGCCCGAATTGATGCTAAACATCATTAATTATTTTTGACTATCACATAATATCGCAGTATATATCGCATAATATAATATCACATAATAATAATCACATCACACATTATCACATAATAATATCACATAGTATCATGAAAATATCACAACAACTGACAATTCTTGAAAAGGAGGAACAGTCTGCTTATCAATGAAGTCCGTTTCCTTCCTCGTTGAAGAGACCATCACAAGCTCTCTTGAACATCCGAAGACTAGGTGCCATTATCACATTCTGGGGTAGAGTGTTCCAGGCGTCAACAACTTGGTTACCTATGAAGTTCTTGTACTGCATTGGATTATGTCTAGATTTTACAAGCTTCAAGCTATGACCTCATAATTGTAGATTTCCAGAGCGCTGAAAAATGCTACTAAGATCAGTGTGGTACTGTCCACACAAGATCTTGAATGTTTCAAACATGTCGCCATGTTGTCTCCTACAAGCAAGAATCGGAAGCCTGAGTCACATCACAACTTATCGGAAGCCAGATCACTTCTTATTGTGTTAAAGGCTCTACGCAATGTAAATGTAGCCTTGTTAGCCTTTTTTGCAATGTAACTCACATGGTTATCCTATTTGAGGTTGTTAGAGATCATAATCCCTAGGATCCTTCATGACCTTGATTTCAGAAAAGTTCTTTCTGCCTATTTGGTAATTTCACTTTGGGTTGGATCTTCCAATATGCATGACCATACATTTTGTTTCATTCAGGGAGTAACATCCAAACTCTCGCACCACTCAAACACTATTCAAGTCCTCTTGAAGGTGGAGTTGATTCATCAGAGGGTTAGCGTAGAATTTGGTGACATCAGCATAAATCTTGGAAGTGAAGGAGAGCATACTCATTCGGCAGGTTGCTAGTAACACAGGATGAATAAGATTGGTCCCAAAACCAAGCCCTGGGGTATTCCACTGTTAATTCTCTTCAGTAATGACTTATTTTTTCCAATTATCACACAAAAGCAGCGATCCTCAAGAAAAGACAGTATTCAACTCATAAGCATCCCCCTCTTGCCAAGTGAGCAAGTTTGTGAAGGAGTCTTCAGTGTGGTACCTTGTCAAAAGCTTTGGAGAAGTCCAAGTAGATGATATCTAAAGGGTTGCTATTTTCTAGATCCATTGTCCAGTCTTGCAGTGAAGGTAGTAGGTTTGTAATTATAGATCTTCCTGGCACGAAGCCGTGTTGGTGTGGTGGTATGCGCCCAGTTCTCAAAGTAAAGTCGAGTATCTTATCTGCCAGAATCCACTCAAAGACCTTGCAAATCAAGCTGGTCAAGCTAATGGGCCTGTAGTTAGTGGGATCCAGCTTACTACCTTTCTTGAAAATTGGTGTTATATTAGCTATTTTTCAGTGTCGGTAATACTCCGGAGTCAAGGGAGTCTCGAAAGATTTTACACAGAGCTGGAGCAAGTTCTTGTGCGCATTCTTTCAGTACAAGGGGTGGTATACCATCTGAACCAGCAGAAGAGTTAGGATATAGCGATATGAGAACGTTGTAAACATCTGCAACATTTAGTCTATGTCTTCCAATGTTTCCTCAGAAGGAGGTGAGGATATATTGATGGGAGAGAATCATTTGGTTCCAATGTGTAGAAGCTTTGAAAACTTTCTGCAAAGACTTCAGCAACATCACTACAATCTGAGGCAATTTCCCCATTCCCTTTCCTGAGGGTATGTGGGATAGAAACTTTGGAAGAAATCTGTTTGTGGATGTAGGAGTACAGATGCTTGCCTTTGGCCATGGCAATATTTTGTTCATAATTTCTCCTGCAAGCACGAATCTCATTTGATAATGTGTTGTATAACTCTTTGTATTTCCTATATTGTGACTGACAATTGGAGGATTTAAATTTAGTTCATAGTCGTTCCGTTTTGCATATCAGTTGTTGTATCCTTTGCATATTAACTTATAAGTAAATTCTACAGTGTTTCATTGTATAATGTGAAATCTGTCCAATGTGGAAACGGACAAAAATATTTTTAATGCATTCTGTCAAAAACGTCCTTAAAGAAGAAAGAGGCATCCATTTTTCTGGCATTTTCCTCATTTATTGTTTGCAGGCGCCCGGTGCATGAGCTCAGGTAAGGGTGAAAGGATTTCGCGCAGGCATCACAGGGGATTTCTGGAATTTTCTTTGTTGGTTTTCGAACTGTTTCATGGAAAAGATAACTGACCCGCTGGATTTTGTCAAGAAGGGCATAGGAAGCTCATCGTCACAGTAGAAAGGGAAAAATTTTGTCACTAGAAATTGAGGAGCCATAATGTAAAGATGGCTAAATCATATGTATCTTTCTTGTTAAACAATAAAGTTAAAATATTTGAAGGTAAGGAAAGAGACAAACTGTCAGAGCAGGAAATAATGTTGAAGTTAAAATGTAGCAAAATGCAAATTTATGAGACACTGAAGCACAAGGAGAGAATAAAACAACAGTGGATGCAATGAAATGGTGAAATGAAGAGAACAGCAATGAAAACCAGCAACGAAAAAGTAAACCAAAGTGTGGGAGTGGTTCACAAGTGCAAGATCGAAAAATCTGCATATTTCTGGACAAATACTTCAAAATCAAACTCTAGCTGTGGCAAAAACTCTGGTAAACGAACAGAGTACGGCATCTTCGGGTTGGTTGGACAGCTTCATGAAAAGACATTATATTGTGTGGAAAGAAATTTGTGGAGAATCTAGTGAAGTGTTTAAGTTGAAACGTGTGCAGACGGGAAACTCTCTAACGAGAGACTGACACTTCTACTCGATGTCTCTTTTGAAAGTAAAACTCGCCTGGTTTCCACCCAATTCAATGAGTTTAATGCAACCCATGGACATGGCGTTATTGACATGTTGATGTTGCACTACAGATGGATGTTAATGCAATCTTTCACTGCAAATATGAAAGACACTGAGCACGTATGCTTTGGTGAGATGTGTCAGTCTTGGATGCTGTAAAATGGGAAGGACTGTCAATAAAGGAAGTCAAGAAAGAGACTGCTTTGAAATGCTTTCAAAAATCAGTTATTGGAAAAGACGATGAATCCGACTTAATGAAAACATACATGAAAGCATTAGAGCAATAGCAGCAGTAAGGGGCTAGTAACCTTCCAGGTGTCACTAGAGGATTTTGTTGTAAATGATGAAAATTTGACAAACCTTTGTTTCTGAATCGGCTGCAGATTTATTGACAATTCAGAATACAGAGAAAGAAGAAAGTGAAGTGGATGGAGCAAGAGAAGAAAAGGAAGTGAAGTGGAAACAATAGAGCCCAAAATATGTACGCATGGACAAGCTACTCAAAGCATAAGTGATTTTGTGCCATTCCCTGTGGACACAGACAACCCCAATCTGCTGCAGTTACTATACAATGTAAAACAAATGTATTGCACGTGGCATGACCACAAAAAAATTCAAACAAGCTATTTTATTAGATATATGGGAACAGAAGTAAGAGGAGATTTTACATAATAAGTACTGTACTAGAAGAATTTTCAAATAGTGTTTGCAGTACTATGTAGTACACCATTCACAATAAATCAACAATATAAAAGAATCAAAATTAATTATGAATGAGCTTCATTCTTCAAGGTGAGAAAATAGAGAATTTCCTTTAAATTGTACCTAGTTTTGTTCTAAATTCGAGGAGGGTTTTTACTTCATTTGTATAAAGCGGAATCTTGTTTAATGTGGAAAAAAATTCTGGTCCCTTGAGGTTCCGCATTGAGCAAGTTTTACTGTATTTAAATGTACCAGGATGTCTTTATTATGGTACATGGTGTCTTCATTAAAATCCTGGTAAAAGTCCCAGGATCCTGGTACATCTGGCAACACTGTTCAGCCCTTTATATCATACGGAATAACAGGGAACTCTTATTCCGTATGATCTGGATCCAACCATGTACTTAAATAATATGTCAGATGAACCACGAAAATGCGCCAAAATTCAGTAACATTTATTTAAAAAATTATCTTACCATGTGAGGTGCACTTATTGTAACTCCATAACCAATTCCTTGAGGAGCATCCATGTACGGATTGTACTTTGCGTATTTACCTCTATCCACCTTCAACATAACGCTCTCCACTCCTGAACTTCTAATTATGCCATTAGCTGGAAGTTGCAAAGTAATTAATTTAATAAACATTTATTAATGACAAGTGTGATGTCATAAAAATGTAACATATGCAACATCCACAGAACTACCTTTTAAATTCCGGACCATATCGGCATTATTTTTTCCGTGAGATCTCCACGCCATTGCAGAGAAGAACGTTACGCTCAAACAACCTACAGCAAGCAAGAACGTGGGGGTCTGATTATGATATAACACCATAACCTGAAAAAATCATTCAAACAACCTAACGTTATATTATTAAAACCACTAATCTATATGGAATGTGAAATCGAACAGTTTTGTGAATGACATTCCCCCAAACAACATCAATTATTCATAAATAAAATTGTATAAACAACATAAAAATATACTGCAAGCGATAAAACCTTTGATTCTGAAATATGGAACTGGCGTGAATTTTCTTACAACTGCAAAAGACATTCCACGGACACAACACACGGTAGAAAACTGTGACACATTTTTTAAAAAGAAATAATTAACCATATATAACTATTTTATTGAATTGAGCTATGCTTTCGAGCGGTCCAAAATTGGGCGCGTTCAGACCGTTGGCGTTGACCTCCACGAGAGTTCATATGACACTTTCAGAATTAACGCTGTTTCTTTCCCAGCACACACACCATTTATTTCTTTGAGATAAATTTAATAGTTAGATTTCACATATTTAACACAGCACCGTGACCTACCTAAACCCTCAATACCCAGGGAATAATAAACATGCCGATGGGATCTGTGGAATACACACCACGCAGTGTCAGTTGTCAGTCACTAGTTTGACCTACGTATTGACATTGCGGGAATTTAGAAACAGAATTACTTTCAGCCCATCAAGATGATTATAAATATTTACACAAATATTCCCCACTATTGTATTGTATTTGTTTGATACTACAAAAGCGTGTGGAAATTGTGAATGAACAATACAAATTACAATAAAATAATAGCATAAAATGATGTACAACACATTTATAAAAAGAATTCAAAATCAGAACAGATACAGAAAGTATTTCAAAACAACGTAGGAAAGGGAGATATTTCAGTTCGCTTTCTCTAAAGACAGTTTTGAAATAAAGAAAAATTAAAAATTGTTGACGAAATGTAGTACATGTTTATCTCAATTCCTTTGAATGTGATTTGCTCAATACGTGGAAATTGTTTCGACTGAATTTAGAAAATAACTAGTGGTGCTACAGAATGGCACAGACTTTCCCGTATTAGTTTTCTATTTCCTTGGGTCTGCGCTAGCTATTCGGAATTACCACATACACTTTCTTGCCAGTTGCCATCTATCACCGCACAAACTACATTTTTTTTGTCATTTTCTAAATTTTTCGGTTTTCTATTGGTAGAACGGAAATATTAATTT
The DNA here is from genome assembly GCA_031308135.1 of Acheta domesticus. NCBI lineage: Eukaryota > Metazoa > Arthropoda > Insecta > Orthoptera > Gryllidae > Acheta > Acheta domesticus. The sequence continues at coordinate 16,448 of JAHLJT010003203.1, read as the reverse complement.
TAGAATATTAAAGAACACAAAAACCTAGTCTTAAATGGCAATTTTCTTTTAAAAATTATGTGCCGTTTTAAAGAAAATTGCGTTTTAGCGCTACTAAAATACAAAATTTGAAGCTTACTTTCACAGAAAAATTTGTTTTCAAAATACTTTATTTGAAGTTATTTGAAGCACTTACATCCACAAATATAATAATCTTTACAAATTGCTGGTAATTTGCATATTAAAGATGTGAGAGATCGTTCAAAAAATTTACATTTATTGTAATTTTTGAAACAACAAAATAAATACCCTCAAAATAAACTTTACGTCATATCAAAGAATGCATTTAGCACTATCCGATCGAAAAGTTTGAAGAAATTTTTTCTAGCCATTTATGAGAAAATGGCGTTTGAGCGTTTCTGAAAATGCGGAATTTTGAGCTAGTTTTCACAGGAAACAGTTGTGTTTTCGAGAAACTTTACTTGACATTATTTAAAGCACATGTTTTCGTAAATAATGTGAAAAAAATCGCCGCTAATGTAAATATTAAAATGTAATATTATACATGTAAATATTAATATATGTAAATATTAATAACGACGTAAGAGACAAGTCAAAAATTATATTTTTCCAATTTTTGAAAAAAAACAACTTATAGAGCAATATGGCGTTTTTGTCATCTCATAAAATATATTAGGCACTATACTACCGAAAGTTTAAAGAAAAAATCTGGAGCCGTTTTTGAGAAAATCTAGTTTTTGTACTTTTTTAAAATTGCACATATTGCACGCAGTACTGCGCGAAAACTACTAATTTTTCAAAAAAAAATGAACATGATTTTAATGAAAGAACTAACTTTGGTCAACAAACTTTATTAAAAGAAAAATCTCTATCTTCGATTTTGTAGTTCCAGAAAGACGCCGAAGAAATTTTGAACTTTTTCAATTTTCGAAAATTCAGAGTTATCCGTGAAAATAGGACATATGCCACCTTAATAAGTGTATTTTACTTTATTCTCACAGCAATTTAAAGAAAAAATTGGAACTGTTTTTGAGAAAATTTTGAAAATGTCCAGGGAGCTTCATGTAAAGTACTCCAAATTTGAAGAATCTTTTTGAAAATCTCAAAGCTTTGACTCAAACCAGATCGACCGGGGAATATGCTTTTTGGAAGAAATCGTACGTATGGTTTAGGCGCTAGCAGTGTTCACAGACAGACAGACAGACAGACAGACGGACGGACGGACAGACGGACGTTGTCCTTTCAATTGGATTTTCGGCATCAAGGACCTAGAAAACAGGGTTTCTGGCTACACCACGTGTTTAGGGGATTTTTTTCTTAATTTAGCAACTGGTTTTATCCACTTTTTCGTTATCAACGCCTGGCAATGATTTTTTTTTCGCAAAAATTCGCCATTTTTCGCGCAGCATTACAAAACTTTCCCTATACTACGTTTATCGCTCCATGTATACGTACGAATACGGGAAAGTAAAAATGTTGATTAAAAGATCACCTGAAGATGGCAGGGTTGGCAGGTTTACACCACTTTGGTTTAAACTCAAGTACTTTACATTCCCACACATTGTTAGGTTAGACGTTAGGTTAGACGTTAGACGTTAGGTTAGGTAGACGTTAGGTTTTGAAAATTATTTTGTTTAACGCAAACTCATTTATATCATTTATTTAAGATAATAATGAGCATGTCAATATGACAGTTAAAAGTTAGATATAAAAAAACAAACAACATGGCATGGATTAAATAAAATAAATAAATATTTAAACCTTCAAACTTATTTTAACCCTAAAAAATTACTAAAACTAGCTGAAATACTTTGCATTGAATGGGTATTTATTTATCACAATTATCTTTTAGAGAGCAAAAGTGATTAATTCTATTTATAGGGCATTCCACCCTACCCTCCTTCGCCCTGCCTCATCACACCATGCCATATAGGGTACAATTATCCTTGCTATGGGAAATTATAAACAATTGCATTATGCATACTACCAGCACACTTCTAGTATTAATTTTATCACTCGCTAAAAACCTAATTGTGCTATCTTAACGAATCAAACAACATTTAAAAAATATTTGTACTTTCAGAAATGATAAAAAATTTACAAAAACTAAAGAGTGGTCAAACGTTTTAGGAAGGGTAGATGAAATAGTGTTATGAAATCTCATGTGAATTGTACTTTTTCTTGTTTTGAAGGTCATGTGTACAAAATGAAAATTGGAATACAAATATAAATTTGCATAAAAATATTCTTCGTTTTATAATACCCACTACAACTAATCCGAAGAGAGTAACAAATTATTATATTATTATTAAACAAAATAATGTCCTTTGAGAGAAAATGTCTCACTGAAATTGGTTCAGCCATTCCCAAGTTTAGCTTAAACAGACAGGCCGACAAAAATTATAAAAAACAGTTAGGTGATTTTTATAGCCTTTCATGTACATTATACTTTTCAGCTCAAAACTTTTTTACCTCGAAACCTGTTTTCAATTCAATAAAATACGTTGAGTTAAGTACGGCAACTATATATGATGGTTGAATGTGTCCCTCGGATGTCATCAATTCAATTTTAAATTGTCCATACGTTCCCAGCATTATTTTAACAGAGATTTAACACATTTAAGGAAATATAATATTTTTACGTGACGCTACAGTGCACCTTTCAAACTTTCAGGAAGGCCATGTCCCCCAACCCCTCCTTTACGCATTCCTGCAGTAAACTTGCTATACTGGGTTCACCTGTCGAGCTATACTAACTTGCTATACTGGGTTCACCGATCGACTGGTGGGTCCACCTGTCGTCTTATAGAGCAAGGAATAAATGTCCAGATATCCTCCGGGGAGCTACCGCCCCGCCCAGTTGGGTACGCTCTAAGCTCTCGACTGGACTCCGACCGGCGAGAGATTGCTCAGTGCATCAACCTGATGTCACTGCAGTCCCTCTAAACCGGGAGGTCCTAGGTTCCAGTCCCGACGGCGGCAGGATTTTCGACACTAGCTTGTCAGCTAGGTCGAATTCAGTCGCTGTCTAGCGGCCGGCTGCTCTGATCGGGAGTTTTCCGTGGTTTCTCCGATCAAGACGAGACGAATGCCGGAGCAGTACCCTAGCAAACGGGTCACGGACCGCGCGCGATCTTTCCTTCCTTCCTCCTTGTTCTATCCTCTCCTCTACACACACTGACACTACACACATGCCGGGAGACCGGGTCGGGAGCTTACAGCTTGTCCCGGTTGGGGGCGGTCCCCGCTGGTGGGAGATACCTGGTTGAGGGGAAAGCCCCGGTAGTCGATCGACGCCATCCAGATCTCGCCATCCAGCGGGGAAAAGTTCATCGCCACCTCTCGAGGAAAACACGCACTACACTGACGGGACTAATGACCAAAGTAGTTGACGCGCCCGGAAACACGAATCAATAAATCGACTGGATTCCCGAATTGTGTCGTATGAAGTGCAAATAAGTGTTAAGGGGGGTAGGACAAAAAGGAAAGAAAGATGAGGGCAGTCCGTGGCTCGTGTGTTAGAGTATTGCTCAGGCATTCGCCTGGCATGCCTCAGAGAAACCATGGAAAGTTACCGAGCAGAACAGCCAGCCACTAGAATTCTCCTTCAGATAGCGACTGGTTCATCAGAATCCATCGAATGGATTCTGATGAACGAAGGAGTGAGAATGAAGTATGAATGAATGAACCTAGTGTGTCCCATAAATGGCAAAGGAAGCCCTTGTAAAACTCACTTGGTAAGCATGAATTAGCACTGAACATCTGCTCTTCCTAACTTATATCTTGTACATATTATTATTTAATATCTAAATTATTATTTCATTATCTGTATCTTCTAAATCATGAATTCCACAAACGTTTCATTACAATATTAAAGTTTGTTCAATATATTTTCAAAATATTGAAAATATTTGAAATATTGAAAATATTTGAAATATTGAAAATATATTCTGGGTCCCGAAAGAACAGCTCCAACTTTCCTCCACTTGCAAGCTAAGAACTGCGAGAATAATCGTACCCACGAAACTAGTGAAACCGATGTTTTCGGATTCTCGTAATGTTCTGCTTCCTTAAACGCAAAAGACCACAGTGGCACTGTCTTTGTCCTCGGCCCCGATGACCTTTCTTCTTGAACTGCTTCTTTAAGTACCAATTTTTTAAAGATTTATAACGCGTTGGCGAGAGTCAGTGCTATAACCAAATTGTAAACTTTCCATTCATTAAATTTATTGCCGTCAATATTACTGGCAAAAGACATTACTATCTTTAGAAAACAAAACAATTTAATTTTCGTTTCTTTGTCTGTGAAACAATTTTTACATCGACCTATTGATGATCTGTATTTTCTTAATTACGATTGTCTGACATTCATAAAGCATTCAAAGGTACTGAAATTGTGATTACGGTATTATGATGAAAGTGGCAATCAGAAAATAAATGAATGTTCAATGATTTTATTGTTTGGCATTAAAGACATGTTTTCTACTGTGTAATTATTCATGACACATCAGTTAGTGAAAAAATCGTAACATGCTGCTTTTACTTTCTCGCTTTCACTTTGTAAGAAGAACTAAGGTGCAACAGAATTGCACGGTCTTTCTCGTACTACTTGGTTTTCTAATTTATTTGGTCTGGGCTAGCACAACGGACTTGCTCCATCCTATTGTCAGCTGACATCTATAACCACCAAAATATTTTTTTAAAAGTTTTCTCAATTTTTTCAGTTTCTTAATGGTAGATTCGAAATATTACTTTTAGCATATTAAAGGAGAGTAAAATCTCGTCCTATATGAACATTTTCGTTGAAAAATCTAGTATCGCTTTTAAGAACAAATAGTTTAAGCTCTAGCGTAAATGCAAAATCTGATGCTCTTTTAGAGAGTAATATTCTGAGTATTCGAAAATCTTCATTTGAAGTCATTTTGAAACACTTTCACTCACAAATGTAATAATGTATGCAAATTGATGGAAATGAGCGTATTAACGACGTGAGAGCTATTCAAACAATACATTGTGGACATTTAGAAACAACGCAATGTGCTTTGGTAACGTCACTAGTTGAATTTGAATTTGAATGAGAGAGGGAAAAATATATCCATGCTGGAATTTTTTATACTCAAATAATTTTTTTTACATGAATTTGACATGTACCCTTTTATGACTCGCGAGTTCGACCCATACGGCACTTAGTTGTCTCTGTGGTTTGTGAATCTGAGTTCGGGTCGCGGAAAGGGAAAGAATTTGCTTGTAGAAAACACTTTTGCTGGTTTATGTTGTAGTGGTAATAGCATTTATTTAGAAGTTTATGTAGTAGTGTAGGACCATGTAGAAACAGTGCGAGAAAGTATTTGCTTTGGTAGCACCACTAGTTTTCAAATTTTAAGTTGTTTTCGCGCAATTTTGCGTGCAATATGTGCAATTTAAAAAAATACAAAAACAAGATTTTGTCAAAAACGGCTCCAAATTTTTCATTAAACTTTTGGCAGGGATAGTGTCTGATGTACTCTACGAGATGACATAAACGCCATATTGCTCAATTTGTTTATTCAAAAATTGCAACAATGTAGATTTCACTTGTCTCTCACGTCGTTAATATTGATATTAACGGGATTTGTTCACATTAATATATTAATGAGTACATGTTTTTAAATTAATGTCACGTTTCTCCAAAACTCAACCGTTTACTGTGAAAACTAGCTAAAAAATTCCGCTTTTCACAACAGCCAAACGCCATTTTCTCATAAATGGCTACAATTTTTTCTTCAAACTTTTGGAATAGATAGAGCTAATTGCACTCTTTAATATGACGAAAAAATTATTTGATTTTTTTGTTTTTTAAAAAAAATTACACAAATGTAATTTTTTTGAAGATCTCTCACACCTTTAATATGCACATTTCCAGCAATTTGTAAACACTATTGTATTTGTGAGTGTGAGGACTTCAATGACTTCTAATGAAGCTTTTCAAAAACTCAAAAGTTTTCTGTGAAAAAGAGCTTCAAATTTCGCATTTATAGTTGCGCTTAAATGTCATTAAAAAAAAGGCTCCAAATTTTTCAAAGAAAATTGCCATTTAGGACGAGGTTTCACTGTTCTTTAATATTTTAAAATTAATATTTCCGTTCTACCATTAGGAAACCGAAAAATTAAAAAAAAATAAAAATAAAAAAAATACGCATTCGAAAAAAATATACTTGGGCGGCGATAGATCGCAGCTGACAGGAGTATGTGGCAATTCCGAATAGTTAGCCTAGACCCAAGGAAATTGAGAAGAAATACGGGAAGTCTGTGCCATTCTGTAGCACCGTTAGTTTTAGTTAATTTTTAACAGCGGGCTGTTATATTATAATTAGGTTAGGCTAGCCCGCCGAACATCGCTGTATGGCAGGTCTCGTACTCTTTACCTTAGCAAGAAGATCTACTCATGAGAAAAAGTATTTTGTGATAAATTATTTACTATTGGGGTCAATAGGAAGAGAAAATAAGAAATATATTTCTTATATTGCAGTTATAAGTTTCATTTTTTGAACTATCTCTCACATTTCTAATTTCCTTTAGTATGGAGTATGCAACTTGAGAGATACACTGTCATATGAATTATTTGTGAAGATGTAATGATGTCAATAAGCCACAGATCTTTTATATTTTGACGTATTTATACTTATGGTAAACAAGATTCTTACAGTATACGTCACTATTTCATGTTATTGTTTCATATTCTATTATATTTCGTATTTTTCCAGTTTATATCACCTCGACAGTAGAAATTTTCAGAATACTTCATGTTGTTATATAAATTCAGTATCGTGTCGCACATGTTTGTTACATACGCCCTATCTGGCAATGTATCTCCCGAGATACCATTTTGTTTCGAATCTAGAATTAATATAATTCTAAGAGTTAGTGTAATATTGAGAATGAATATTTCTTAAATTAGTTATAAGAGCATAAAATTCAACTAACATATCAGAAAAACTTCATAAGAATAAAAGAAACTTGAACTATCATGCGAAGATAAATGCATATGCGCTATATATTCATGTCAAATAAAGTGCAACCTGCAACACACTCGGCAGCATTTCGAAACTATATCGTTAAATAACTCCTAAACGAGACGTTCTAGGGCATTAACTCTAAAATTTTGAGGCCAAACGTCTCAAATTTAAATGAGCCGCTGTCTGGAAGAGAGATCTAATAGATCTAATAGATCTGCTCTGATAGGTAGTTTTCCGTGGCTTCTCCAATCAACATCAGGCGAATACCGGAATATAATAAGCGGGCCATGGACCTCGCGCTTCTCCTTGTCCTATTCTGTTACATTCACTGACATATAATTATTAATACACACTACATATAATAAATAAGTAAGCCATAATAATTAATAATAATACATATAATTAATAATTAAGATGTAATTAATTTACATTATGTAATTAGTATACCATTAAAAACAATATAATTTAAGTCCTAACTCCGCCTGTCTCTGTAACTCCGCCTGTGTCTGTTGCTGATGCTGGGCTGTTCGTCGCACCTGCGGCTATATGGTGGTGGGTGGGGCGAGCAGTGCGGCGGCAGCGGGCACCGCCGGTCCCAAGCCCGGATAAAGGAGGAGGGTCACTAGTGTGGCATTACTTCCACTTACTTGTGCCATACTTCTTTAACTTTCCTATTTGGTCTCTCTTGACCCCTTGTGTTCTTCGACCCCGATGCTATTAGGTTGCGAGGGCTAGGGAGTCATTCATTTCGCTTCTTCTACTTTTCTTGTATACTCGCTCTTTTCTTCTTCTTCGAATCTCTTTTCTTCCTATTTCTTATGGAGGTAGGGTGGACAGAACCCTATAGGCGAGAGGGAAGCCAACCTGTCTAGGGGAAAGTAACCCCAAAAAGAAAATCTCTGGTCCTCCAGGTTGGGGGTTGGGGCGTCGGACCTGCACTCCGTCACCCTTAAAAAATGAAATAAACTGCAAAACTTCCCGGCAAAGCCTCGGATCAGGATGGATCATCAAGACGAAAACATGCGCGGAAACGGACTTTGAATATCGGAACATGGAACGTTCAGGGAATTGCCACGAAAACTGAGGAGGTATTTAGAGAAATCAAAAAGTATAATATGGACATAGTAGGATTCACAGAAACTAAGAAAAAAGGAAGGGGTACGGAAGAAAGGAATGGGTACATCCACATTTATAGTGGGGTGCCTAAGGAAGAGAGAGCTCGAAGTGGGGTTTCTATAGCTATCAAAACTAAATATAAAAACAATATCACCAGCTGGGAACAAATTAATGATAGAATTTTGAAGATGCAATTGGAGATTAAAAGCCATGTAATTACTATTATAGTTGCTTATGCGCCAAATGATGATGCCGATATTGCAAGTAAGGATTTATTTTATATAGAATTGACAAAATCACTGGAGAAAGTAAGTGACCGAAAAGAACTTTTATTACTCGGTGATTTAAATGCTCGCACTGGATGGAGAATTGCCGATCCTATAGTAGGGCAACATGGGGAAAATACAATAAATAATAATGGAGAGAGGTTGATAGAATTTTGTCATCAAAATACTCTCAGAATAATGAATGGTTGGTTCAAGCATAAACAGATACATCAGTATACCTGGATACAACCAACTCGGAATTTTAAGATCTATAATTGATTATATTATATTAAGACAAAAGTCAAAATTATGGATAAAGACGTAAGAGTATTGAGAGGCCCTGAGTGTGGATCAGATCATCATTTACTGGTGTCCAGAATTTTCTTTCCTTTTAAAAGTACAAAAAATACTTACAAATTGAAGATGGTAACAATATTTTAAAAATAAATTATAATTTGCAAAAACTTCAAGATGAGTCTACTTGTTTTCTTTATAAAATGAGATTAGCCACAAAACTGTGTGACGTTGCAGATGATTCTGCTACTAAAATGTATGAGGTAGTTAAGAAGAAGATACACGAATCTGCCTTCGAGGCATTAGGAGAACGAGAACAAAACATGCAAGAAATAGGAAAAAAGAAATGTGGTGGAATGAAAGTCTAGAAAAGTTAGTATATAAGAAGAAAATGGCTTATAATAAGTGGCTCGCTACAAAATGTGACGAAGACCTTCAAATATATAGAGATAGGAGGAAAGAATCGCAAAAAGCAGTTACTGCAGCAAAAAACGAGATATGGCAAAATATAGGGGAGGATATAGAAAAATGTTTTGGTAACACTAGAGCAAATAAAGCAGGGGCATACTGAAGTCAATGAGAAAACAAAATAATGACTGTGCAGGTATTAGCCCCATAAGCATGGAAGAGTGGAGGGAATATTATAAGGCACTGCTTACTGAGATAGACCAAACTTTTTGCTGGACATGGTAAATGAGAATAGTACAAATGAAGAAAATTTACACATCCCACCGGTAACGACTCAAGAAGTAATCAGAGCTGTAAAATTAAGTAAGAACGGCCGAGCACCTGGTCCTGGTAATATATATAACGAATTAATAAAGTCCGCACCAATTATACTCTACGAGATCCTGGCCAAGAGTGTATGATAAGTGTCTGAAAGGGGATATCGTACCTCGGGAGTGGAAAACTGCAATAATCACTTCTCTGTATAAGAAAGGTAATAGGAAAGACTGTTCCAACTATCGTGGAATCAGTGTAATGCCGTCATTAGCTAGGCTTTACGGCCGTATCTTGAAAGACAGAATAGAGAGGGAAGTGAAGGATTCTGAAGAACAAAATGGATTTAGACCAGGGCGCTCATGTATAGATGGGATATTTACATTACGAAACCTGATTGAAAAAAGAGTTTGTAGAGGTTTAACAACTCATCTAGCTTTTGTAGATCTACACAAGGCTTACGACACTGTCCCACAAAACAAGTTGTGGACCAGTTATATAAGAATGGAGTGTCGACAACTTATGTTAGAGCCGTAAAAGAATTTTTACAACAACTGTATGAGCATGGTCAAAATAGGCAATAAAGTTTCCTCAGAATTCCTGGTTACGAAGGGCTTCGACAGGGATGTACTATGGCACCGACACTTTTTAAGATCTATTTAGAGGAAGCCCTAGGAGAGTGGAAGAGGAAATGTAGTGGTATGGGCATTCCAGTCGGTGGTGAAATTATGTATACCCTACTCTTTGCCGATGATCAGGTCATCGTGGCCGGGATATGTATGACTTGAGTTACATGCTCCGTAAGTTGAAAGACGAATATGAAAAATGGGGCCTAAAGATTAATATGTCTAAAACTGAGTATTTGAAAGTGGGAGATGACGAGCTGGAAGATATAGAGATAGAGACTGAAAAAATTAAAGGTTGTAAAACTTTTAATATTTAGGGGTCACTTTATCATGTAATGGTAAAAGCAGTGATGACATTAATAATAAATTGGACAAGGTAAACGAGCGATACGGCAACTAAACCCCATTCTGTGGAATGACAAAATAAAAAAAAGAACAAAGCAGATCATTTACTCCTCAGTGGTTGAAAGTATTACTACCTATGGTGCAGAAGTTTGGGAACTGAATAAAAGAGAACGAGACAGACTTCTTGCACTTGAAATGGATTTTTTGGAGAAGAAGCAGTGGCATTTCCAAACTGGAACATGCGCGTAATGAGAGAATAAGGGATATTATGGGCGTTAAACGAAATATTATCGACAAAATTGAAACCAACGCCTCCTCTGGTATGGTCATCTAGAAAGAATGGAGGAGTTTAGATGGCCTAAATTAGTATGGAAATGGATTCCTCCCGAGAGAAGAAAACGGGGTCGACCACCAAGAAGCTGGGCCCAAGACGTACAAGACGCGATGGCTGCCAGAGGACTGCAGGAAGGAGATTGGATGATAGAGAAAAATGGAGATCGGGAAGCGAGATGCGGCGTCAGCCGTAAAAAACTCGCTGCATATATATATTTAAGTCCTGTCGTTTTTACGTAGTGCGTAATTTGTGGATCAAATGATAAATATCCAATAACTCCATGTTTAATTTTCATTTCATTTCTTTTTTCGATCCTTGGTTTTAAACTGGAGAAAAGACACAAAACATTTGCTGAATCAAAAAATTTTAAGTTAATTTAAATAAAAGATAAATGTAAATTCCTGTGACGTGACCACGTGAAAAAAGCATTATGCTTGTATTATTTCTTACAGTTAATGCTGTGGCTCCTCGTATTATGTCTCATGTGTGGGATATAGCCAGCGTTGCCAGACGTCCCGTTTTGGCGGGACATCCCGCTTTTTACCACTAAAAGTGAATGTCCCGCACGGTACAGGCCAAATCACGCTTTTGTAAAAATATTCGTTTGAAGTGCCCAATGCAAAAAAAAAATCAACAAAAAAAGAAAGAAAGAAAAGGACGCGAAAGAAATCTCAGCGACAGTAGCGAGTGAGTTGGATCGTCGGGTGAGTAGGTCGTCGCATTGCATCATGGGTCGTCGAGCTAGCGGTGTCGACTATACTTTGTGAGCTATTCCTTCACGCTTTGTTTGAAGCAAAAAAGACGACAGTTCTTTAGACAGTTGGATTTGTCGGCGCAAGACACACCCATTAAGAAACTTAAACTACTAAACCCTCGTTTAACAAAATTCAACATTAAAGAACAAGTGATGATAACTGGTTGTGCGAGGTAAAGTCAGACGAGTATAAAGCATGTTGTTAACTGTGGAAGAAAGAGTGGAGTTTTTATCACGTTGGAATAAATGATATCGTTAAGCACTCGAAAACAAGCTTGCACATGAAGATCGTGAGCTCTCAGCTGCCAAAACTTTAACAGACTAATTCCCAAAGACGACTTCTGGTTACGAAAATGCTATAAAATATCAACTGTTGAAATTTGATAACCTACTGATTACGATCTTTGTGATTGAAATGTGGATAAATGTATCTATTTCAATACAATTAAAATATTAATTACAATTATTTTCACCAACATTTGTTAAAAATCACGACTTAGACGATAAATAATCTGGCAACGCTGGATATAGTGTAACCGTAAGATATTTGTTGGCTCAATTTACAGATAACTCAAAAACGATTGATTATTACATGAGATTTGTCATCAAAAGTTAAGATATAGCTTGACCTTAACAATATTCAGAATTCGTTACTGAGTACCTATACGGGTAAAACAATTATCCTCATATTTTTAATAAAACTTTAAATAAGTTAGGTGCGATACAAAAAACAAACAAAAGAGAACGACGTTTTCATTTGAATGATCTACAATTAGCTTACTTTCTATTTTGTTCGGAACTTTTTAATTGCTCGTAACTTACAAGCTCAATATATTTGTCCAATGAGTAGGGCAAAGTAAGAGAATTTTAAAATACACAAAATTTGAACATAAGAATACAACGCAAATGAACGGCTCATATATGTCAGAAACCTAATTCAAGTTAGAATACTCCGTTCATAAAATAAGCCATTGATTATTCAGAATTCACCATGCAGTAGTACTACTTATTTACTTATGTACTATTACACCTAGCTTTTCAATATCTTTTCGTAGAGTTTATATTTAATGCCATTTTCAATGACAATAATGTCCGTACTTACTGAGAATGCAAAAAATTCTACTCGATGATAAATCAGCGCCTCCAATCATCATCCTTTATAAGATCAATATTTAGGTCCTAAATGGAAAATGAAATGAAATACACACATTCCCTCGTTTTATTGACACTTAAACAAAAAGTTGAAAACTAAAACGCAATCAAACATCAACAAGCATGCTCAGGAAATCTATGTAATACTACGTGTATTCGAACGTAAACAAGAGCTTAGGAGCGTCAACATGCATATTAATCTCATCCAAAGGTGCTCAAAGGGTTAGAGGTCGTTAGGTCTAAAGATATAAGGTCTAATGACAGAAGATCTAATTTGTAAAGTCTAGTCAGAAGTCTATGAAAATGCGCTTAATGAAAATTGGTCTAATTTTTAAAATGTATATAATAGTTGGTATAATTGTCAAAAATATCTAAAAAATTTTGGTATATCGGACATGAATGTATAATCTATTATGCATTAACAGAAACACATAACAAAATGGGGTTCACATATCATTACGCCTGTATGTTACAGTTTGAAATGAAATCACAATAGGAATAATACACTTTATTAAGAAAGTACGCAGTGTCCATAAAATGATATAGGTGTTAAAATATTCAGTCTGTAGCTCAAAGACCAAAGATATAAGTCAATATCACCACAATATTTATAATACTGGTAATTAGCCACCATTAGAAATATTGAAAATTTAATTGACATTGCTAAAATATAGACTTTTGGTTTCAGGCGTTAAAAATGAAGAAAGAGAAGCATTGCGATTACACTTTTGTATATCTATTAGACTTCGGTGTTATGCCTTATTAATTGAAACCTTCTAATTGTAGACCTCTTTTGGAATTAGACCCTCTGTCGCGTAGACCTTAGAGTCGCATTAGACCTGGTTGGCAATAGACGTCCTATTCATTAGACCTAACGAGTATTAAACATTTTGTCCGTGGACCTAAGACCTGAAACCGCCCGAAGCGATAGTTGCCATCTCCCAACATTTCGTGTTACATTGAATTTTCACAATAATGCAAAATGTTTAAAAGGTATTATACAAATGTTAAACACGTGTTAAAACTAAAATATTACTGTCGAATAACGAATAGAAATACAAATAATTGGAAACGTGTGAAAATTATTTAAAATGAGGAACTTGTGTGATCCTACAACAGAACGTACTTTCACACATAATTTTAACAGTTACTTCTTATACTTGAACCCGGCAAAAATGTTTCTAGCCCGCGAAAATATATGATCATGCTGTGATTAAACTCAGGTAATTAGGTTCCGCACCCACTTCTACAATGTCTGCAATGCGGAGAAATCTTCTGCGTGTTAAAAAAAGAAAGTATAACATTTGTAATTATCGAACATTTCTGATTTTTAATGAAAACCGCGTGACTTGAGTTTGCAGATTTGAGAACATTTTGTTTACATAATATTTAAAAATTGTCACTATTTCACTCAAAATTACGCAAAAATACTCATATTTTCTAAAACTTTACATGACATTTATAAAGATCAATTTTGAAGACCAGATTTCATAAGAAAAAATATTTATCTTCAATAAAGTTGTAGGAAGACCTCTATGAAGTGTTCCGCCACCGCTGACAAGCCCGCCATTGCAATCTTGACTGGCGACAAGGATACATGAAAGCCAAATCACAAGAGCAAGTGCTTTCAGACATGGGTTTCAAGATAAAATAAGGAGTCTGTTTATGAAGGCCAGTGGGAAAGAACCAGTTTTTGTCAGCTGGAGTTGAAATGGAGAAAACTGAAGTTTAATGTTTGAAAGTCAGAATCTGACAACCATTTACAATAACATACGAAAAACTACACCGATAACTTCCTTTTCTACCTGCAAAGAGCTGTAATTATGTTACTCGTCAACCTACTTTTTCCATTATCAATGGTGAGACATTTCCTCATAAACTCATTTATGCCCAGAAATTTTTTTCAGACCAATTTCTTTCAAACGTGATTAGGCTTCTTTTAGTATTGTGAACACGTATGACAAGAACATTTTGATAGAAATATTCGAAAGTGTTTTTTGGGGGGGGGTTTTGACCCAGTGGGCACATAAGACTTCATTAGAGATAACAATATTTACATTTTTTTCTTTGTATAGTCTGTTAATGTACATTTGTTATACAAAAAAATCTTATTTAGGAGTATAAAAAATTCTTATTGTAAAGAGAACACACCCTTTAGTTTTTTGTTTCTACAACACTGCCACTGGCGTCGTGAATGTCCAACAATCAACAAATATCCTACTGTTTTGTGTGTTGAATGTGAGATAGTACTACCGATGTTTATTTGACGTGCCGATCTTGGAGATGAATGCGAAACACCCATATTTTTGCAGCAGAATCTTCGCAAGTAATTTCTCTATGAACTGTACGTTATCTAAAGATAGGCTCTTGCTAGTTGCAACATATTGTGTCATAGCCACATCAATCATTCAGAAAACTACTGAAATGTATAATTTCCCCCTCTAATGCCCATTCTGTAACAGGCTATGTTTTGATCTATTTGGTCCACCCCACTCTATAATATCGGTGAAAATAACACTGATATCTAAAACAAATCTGTCACCACATCATCACAAAATAGTTATCAAATCAATTGGTAGATCATATTTTGCAAGAGGCTTTTGTTGATGGTTTATTCAGCCACTGCGTTCTGAGAAACGAATTTAGAACAATTGTCTGAGTGTATTTTGATTATCGATTGGATAGAAGCACTGACCCAGAAGAAATTTGAAAATTGTCAGTTTCCTGTCCGTGCAACTGAATACTATTCGACTCTTCCCTGTAGTTATTTCAGTTAGTTTCAAGCCTATCGCCAAGGGTTCTTCTTTCCTCCTAACTCTACCAGAGCTTGAAGCAAATTTTTACCGAGACCATCGGGATCGTTGCACATTTCATCTCCGAAGTCATCACCGGAGTCGTTTTCAACAACTGAGGATGTAATTTACTACTTCCAATCTACCTGCCCATCTTGAGATCTGTAGTTTTCAACAATGAAAGCATTTCATAGGTTATTAATCCTTTATGTGGCCTAAATGTGTAAAACGCCAGAATGTATGTAACGCACAAGTATTCCCCAAATGTAGGGCGAGTTATGACAAAGAGTCTTATTTGCCCACTGGGTCGTTAACGACCCACCACGATTTTATGGAAATACAACCGCACATTATCATAGATAAAGAGTCTTATTTGCCCACTGGGTCGTTAACGACCCACCACGATTTTATGGAAGTACAACTGCACAATTATCAGAGATACGTATATAGTTCATACATAATTTAAAAGACATACATTTTAGGATTACAGAAATGCAAAATCACCGGCACCTAAGTCTCTTCCTCTCATGAACTAAACGATTCTTTCGTAGCCGGCGCGGAATCTGACAATGACGCAACACACGTGCGCAGAAAGATTCTCAGAAATGAGACAAAGATTATCGAGGGAGTGTTGAGATGCAGGGAATGCCAAAATACATATCAATGGGATGTTATGGTATCATTGAAGATAAATATTTGACATATATAACAAAGTATAGACATTTTTTCTAAGCGGGTCGTGTTAGCACATTTTGGTCGGCGCGGACAAGTTCCTGCGACTTCCGCCTACCTGGGCACTCTTTGTGGTACTCCCGCCAAATTATGGGAGTTCCATGCTACACCAGTGTGTTATGGGGGCGCCAACTCCAAAGTTCACGCGTCCCACTTAAAAAAATTAATTAATTAATTACACATTAATTAATCATTGTTTCCCCGCGCCTCTACGCATAGGGCGGTTCATACCACCGCCCGGCAGGTTGCAACCAGCTACTCTCGCCGCCGACACCGATGACGTCACGTCGACATCACCACCGTCCACCGCCGCTGCCACCAC
>JAHLJT010003201.1:99049-117683 GCA_031308135.1 Acheta domesticus | reverse complement strand
ATTTAATAAACAATGAAAATATTTGCAAATTTGTGCAACAATAATCCAAACTTTGACATTTAGATTATGAAATAAATTAATAAGATAATTTTGTATGAAAAAAATTGGAAAAGATATAATAAAAGAAAGAACTGGAAAGCCTAGATACTTTTATTCCAAACTGAACCATTTTAGATATAAATCTGTTGCACTTTGTGTAAGATAACAAAGTTTGTGTCATTGTAAAAAGAATGGTACACGTGAAAAGATTATTCATTTTTCAAGTGTATACAGTGTATTGAACTTTTAATTCTTTGGAGTAAAGAATTGGTGGTTTTACATGGATTTTCCAGTAAAATGTTTTTTGAAGTACACTTATTAAATAGGCATTTTGAAGGTAGTATTGAAACCATGTCTTAATATGTACCATTAAATGCTATTGGTAAACAGTGGAATAAGAATTGGTTTTTTTGCTTTCTTGAATTGTCATTGATAGTAAAGTTTCAGTTGTGGATGATGTATTAATTATTACTAATTTTGAAATTCATATTGTCATGTTCATCTAGTTATTTTATTGCAATTTCACAAGAAATGTCTTTGCAGTGCTTGAAAATGTAATACATTTACCCACAACTTAAATGTCAATAACACATTTTTGATATTTGGAAGCAATTTTTTCATTTCCTTTACATTTCATGATAGTAAATTAATTTTTAATCACTTGAATACTGATAGATGGAAAGAAGTATTTCTTCTGGAAGCACTTCTTGATCAGTATTTCATAACACACTTTAAGATTTTGATTTATTGTTCAGATTTCATTGAAGTAACTACATGATTGTTATGAACGTCTGATGTTTTGATGTTACATTTAAAATCAGTATTTGTGAAATTTTATTATGTGGAAAATTCGTATTTATTCTCATAAAAGAAAATAATTTACCATGGTTATTCTAATTTAATTTTGATAAATCTGTCATTGCATTTTATTGAGTTGTTGTCATCCTGTGTCACTTCCATGGCAAGAATCCTAAAATAAATTGTAAATTACCCCAGAAAGACTGTACAGTCAAAAATGCCTCATAGCAGAGTTAAGACACCTCATTGGTGGAGAGTATCGAACGTCATCGCCCCCACCACCGCTTAATTTAGAAAGGTCGCCGCCCGTTCGAGCGCAGCGCTGACGCAGAGTGAACGGTAGTCGCGAGATTTAACGCATCGTTTGCCAGATTGGTTCTCTGCGAGCAGTGGAATGAGCACATGGTTTGGTTCGCCTTGCGAAGACGACGTGAAGTAATTAGTTCTTTTGGGTTGTGAATTTCATGATATTAAGGTAGACATTGATAAGATGCGAATTTTCTATTTGTCCGTGACGACTTCTAACACGTAAGTTAAAACATTGACGCTGATAATCAATAATATTTGGCTGTATGTTACTTCAATGTCCTACTAAGGGTTCGAATATTAACTATTACGCTTCCTATTCAGATGCTTTAACAATAATTAAATTAGATATTCTTTTTTGAACTTGAGAAAGGTTAAATTGGTCTGGATTTGGTTAGTAGAGAGTATATTGTATCATAATTTATGCTGAAAATGAAGGTTCAGCAGTATGGTCACGTTTTACGAATATTAGAGAAAATAAGTGTGTGCAGTAATAGGGCTTGCTTAATATTCTGACGGAAGTTGGCTTGTGTTTTCTGAGTATTATCTCCGCACGTTTTCTTGACCCGTCGCTTCGCTAGTTGCGAGAGAAGTGGGGAGTTTTGTTTTCACAAAAGGAATCTTGTATCACATTTGTAGTTCGTTTTTGATGCAAAGTAGTTTCTATTACACGGGAGCGAACATTTCTGGTTATTAAATGTGTACAACGCTGGTTGCCATCATTTATTCTGAATTCAACTAATGTTGGCCAAGGAATAGGGGGTAGGTATTCCGGGGCTCAAGAAAACTTTTTGCGCCTATATTTTCTTTGCATTTAAACTACTAACAAACTTGTGTTCAATTTACCTGTGGATAAATGGGCGGATATTTAAGGGGAATTAAAACTGAATTCAATGATTCATATTATGGAGTTGAACACCTACAAAAATATGAAGTAGGCCTAATGAAATGTTACTGTTTTTTCCCCTCACTTTGTGTTAGCGTTGCGGTTAAGAGTGGACAGTTTCTCTTGACAGAAAATTTTCTCGAAATTCTAGTTTTCGAGAAATTTATTCATCTTTGATATTGTAAATGGTAGATATATTTTCGCAATAGTAATGGATAATCGTAAAAAAGTGATGTTTCGTATGTTAATGTTTTGATTGTAATTGGAGTATAAAATTATACTTTCTTGTGAGTGCACGGACTATTTCCTTTCGCGGCCCTTGCAACTATTGCCTTTGGAAGGTGGCCTTTACGGCGCCAACTGTTATTCAAAATATTCAAAATTATTCAAATTATTCAAATATACTTAAGTAGATATATTAATTTTTAAAAAATGTAAATGATGATACAGCAAACATTAATTTTGTTTTCTTTGATTAACTTATAATCAGGCAAATCTTCGATCTGTTTCTGTTACACAGTGACGTTAATTTTTCTGAAATTTTAAATTTTTGTGTTATTTTAGATTAAAATATGCAACATTTGTTTTAAGATGTTTATTGAAGGTAAATGCTCACAGGAATAATAGGGATTATTGAAAAAATATCACAAGATTAACAACTTTCAGAAATCTTTTTGAACAATTTTTTTAAGTCACAAAATACAGTGAAACCTTACCTGACAGGAATCGTAATGAGCGATAGAGGCATAACTACAACAAACCAGGGTCCCAACACGACGGACAGGGGAACAAACCTCAATATTAACGATCAGAATGAAAGATTTTTTTTCCATTGATTCTTCAGAACTGAACTTTCCATCTAGGTGTTGAAATTCTAGAGTATGGATTCATAGCGCCACAAAACTAGTCTGTTCGCCGACCCTTGAATCCCCAGTTGTATAACTGGGGATGTTCATTGCTGCCGATGAGGGACGCAGATCATAAGTGTAAATAACTTATGTACACATTTGTATTGTTTTTCTATATCTAAGATCTATTTTATTTTTGTAAAATTACATGAGAAGTTGAGCAACAGAATAACAACGTATTCCGAGTATCTAAAATCTGAATTATCTGGAGATATGGTGAAATCAACCACTCATTCCATTTCTTTCCATTTGAAATGTTTTTAAAATTGTCATGTTCTTACATCCATTAGACGTAGAGCTCGATTTTTGGCACGTTTGAAAACTCTTTATTAAGATGTTCTTTATTCCACTAAATTCTTTATATCGTTCATCTCAGTGGTCGATACTTTGAAATTCCTATCAATGGAAGAAACGTTCAATTTTGATGAATCAACAGAAAAATATTTCATTCTGATCGTTGTTTGTTAGTGTCCTAATAAAGATCGTAGATCAGATTGCTGCAATTGCGTCTTCCTCAATGCCACCCCTCTCCCTGTAAGTCTCGGGACCGCGAAGGCCATCTTCGCCAAGACGACAGTTGCAAGGGCTACAGGACGTTTGTTCAGTTTACTTTAAAACTGGTCAGAACGTATAATTTTATAGTCAAATTACTATCAATATATCAACAAGTGATGCATCATTGAATTCCTCTATGATCTATTCATTGCTAGTGAGAAAAATATAGTTTTATTTAAAAAAACAGATGAATAAATTGCTCAGAAATTAAAATTATTCCGAGAAAGTTCTCTATAGCGTATTACATGCCCCATGATTCCGCATTGAGTGAAAACTGCATTTAGAGATTGTGAACGGTTTTAAAGTGAAGGGAGAGTCCCGAAGTTGGTAGGTCACCCAGTATAGAGTTTTGAGTTCGTTTAATATTTGACCTTTGACAAATGTTCAGTGTAGGTGAAATATTACAGAACAGTGGCGGATCCAAGATGAAGTGGGGGAGCTTTCCCTTCTCCCTGGTTCCAATTTCCGGGGTGGTAATCTTACTAAATTTACGCCAAAAATTGCCATATATTTACATCCAAAGAATTCCTTTTATGCCCAACAGTTGTCATTTCAAGCAGAAATTTTAATTCTAAAAAGTTCATTTTTAGAAAAAAATTTTTCTGGAGTCATGACATCGAACTAATTGCCCCCCCTCCCGTCTCGCTTTGAATACATTCTGTAAATTCAACCATTTCCGACTTTTTAGGGTTTCTTTTTTTCTCGTCAGTATGATTTACAAACATCAGGACAATGGTCTAAATTCATGGTTTATCTACATCGCTAATGCGATAAAGAATTCTGTTAATCCGTGGCGTTCCTCCTCCCGCTCCTCTAGGCGTGAGGAAGTTATTTTAACCAGCCTTCATATCAGGCACTGCCTCTTTTCTCACGGTTTCCTTCTTCAAGGTAAAACTCTCCCATCCATGACTAGTGCAGGACGGTTCTTTCGGTGGAACACGTCCTCCTGCACTGCATGAAATTTGTTGGCAACCGACGAAAACATGACCTGGGTAAAGCTAGCTATGGGTAGTGCTCGGGGATGACGACTCTACGCTCTCAATTTTTTTATTTTTATTTTTTAGAGACCGTTCTCTAAATGTATAATCTTATTTGAAAGATAAGGACAATGTTTTAAGTTTTGTTGTTGTTGTTGTTGTTGTTGTTGTTGTTGTTGTTGTTGTTGTTGTTGTTGTTGTTGTTGTTGTTGTTGTTGTGGCTCCTTTACTGCGAATTTTACGTTTTAGGATAAATGTTAAGTGCTCTTTTTATTTTTTCCTTCTGCCATATCTACTTGTATACTTGATGCAGAATTCAAGCCCTCCTTTTAGGCTATGTACATTTAATCAGTAGGTAAGTTGCATCTGCAAAACTTTATACATTTTTTTAATACTTTGGCATGGGTGCAAATGACCTTAGTGGTTGACGCGCCCTCTAAACCCTACTCAATGAATCTACATCCTTGAGTGTAGAAAAGATGTACGTAAAATTCACTTTATCGGGCCTCGTTATCGTATATACAGATTTTAACATAAAAGTACTAAATAAGTCTCATAAAAATCGCAGCTTGCTAATTAAAAATGAAAACAGTTTTAAATATTAATGGCTTCCTCCAAAAGATCACTAGATAAATAGACAAACGCCGCGCTACCGAATGAGTGGAAATCGAAGTCTTCTGCTTCCCTGAAGGCCGGAAGTGTCGTCTGCCTCAGCAGATCGCACATGCGTTGTGTGCGAGCAAAGCGTACTACAGTTCTACTCTTTACTTGTTCCGTAAAGTTAACGTAGCAAGGTTTTCATAATTACTTAAAATTAATCGCAAAAGTTGTCTCTAATTTGTCACTCTTCAACTAATTCCCGAAATCCAATCTCTGCCAATTTATCAGGTTAGCCACAAAATTATAAAAAAAAAGGAAAACTACAGAGACAAATAATTACAAGGGAAACACACTTTCGCTGCTAACCAGCTGCTCAAATCTACTGCGATTTTTCCAACATTGCCCCTCAAGGCCACTGAAATATTTCAGTCGTTGCCCTAAATTTCGTATGATCGCGACCGTACCAAGCAGTACTTGGGATCATGCGACTTCTACCGGCAATACCGAAAAAGACACGAAATGCCGTGTGATATTCCATTGCAAAGATGGGCCTTGTGTGGCAAAGTTAGAGAAATCGCAGTATAGAAAATTCATAGCATAAAACTATTACTCGGAAATGTAAAAATTTGCCGATTTGATATTAAGAAGCCGGTCAATTTACATGCAAACAGTTATGGCAGAGATACATTAAAATAACTACATAGGAAATTGACGCTTTTTTGTTGCTAATTTGTCACCACCTAAAAAATATTTGCTGCTCTTCAATCAATACCGTAAATACGACTTTCCGCGAACTTCGTTGAATAAATGACGCAGTGTTTCCGTGCGCGTGGACTACTCAAGTGATTAGTCCCGTAAGTGTACTGCATGTTGTTCCTCGGGAGGTGACGGTGATCTTCCCCTGGTGGATGGTGAAATCGATCATTTGGTCGTCTGTCCATGCATGCCAAAATTGGAAGAGTCTCGTGGCTAGTCTGCGGCGAAGAATGAGTGGCTTGTCTACGGCGGAGAAATGGTGATACTCTTTTTAAATCTAATGTAAATGAAGTGTAGCAATTTGATTGCTGATTGCAGAAGAAAAAAATGTTCATAAAATCTTTGTTTCCTTTTATTAAAATGAAAACAACTTAAGAACGTTTTGCGAATACGAATACGCGCTGTAGTCAATGGAGGATTACTCTGAAAGAGCAAAGCGTTTAACGCCCCCCCTCCAAGGGTCTTAGAGACGCGTTGCGTCAATTAAGACGCAACAAATTGAAAAGGGTAAAAAATTACATATACATTTTCACAAGGCAGCTTTTATGTTCAGTAATATTTTCTTTAGGCATGCTACATATGTTTTTCGCAGTTCTCTTGGAGTGGTAAGCCTTTATAAGTTATTATAAAACTTCTAAACATTTTCTACAATTATTCGTTTTTGGATGACCAACGATGTCGAGTTAGCGTAGTAAAAAGGGAGCGCTCCATTATTGGGTTGAACAAACGCCTTACAAAGCATAGTTATAATTTGATTTTTCCCAAACTTACTGTTGTCCCGAAATTAACTTAAGTTTTCATCCACGGTTCTTTCGGCAAGTTTTACTTTATCCGAGATCCAACCCAGTTATTGTTATTCATAACGGAGAAAAAAATATTTTATTTAAGAAAAAATATTACATTTTTTGCTCTGAAAAATGATAAAATTTGTGAAGGCCGGAAAAGTAATTCGCTGAAATAAAACCAGGGAAATTTGAAACGATTATTAAACGGCTTTTACATAGTAAAGAACATGTACAGCACTTACGGACTAATGACCTTAACTGTTGTCGTGCTCAGAATCGCTAATCAGGAAATCTGCAGGAAATAAAGATACAGTATGATCAATTTTTCATTTGCTGACAAGCAATGAAAGCCTCAGCATGGATTGTGTTCACTATTCTGCAAATTCTTGAAGGCTACGGAGCCAGAAGAATATATTCATAGTAATCGCTTTCATTTACCAGTAACTTGCATTACTGAAATGAAAACCATCTTCCGGGACTCGCCTCGCCCAGATTTGCTTACAAAACGTCTGCATGGAGTAGTAATGAATCTTCACATAATGTTAAATGGACCTGCTTTCTAAAACATATTTGTTAGTATGACCGTACATTTAGGTATTTTTGATGCTGTCACATTATTTAATATGGGAGGTATTGTGATACACCAAGAATTGAAATATCAAGAAAAGAGGGTAAACAGATTCTTTATTAGCAATGAAGGAATCTGATGTCATTCGGCGTCCATTGAACCAGAGAAAATTAAGGGTATTGGTAATAATCAGTAAAGACACATTCAGTGAATATTCAGGCAATAATTCAGTGAAGCAAAAATAAATTAGATTTTTTCAACAGAATGATGACCCTAATAAAGCCATCACATAGAGGAATGCATTAACCTATGATGAAAGTCTGTTACATGCGTGTTTCTCATGTATTTTTACAATAATGGCCCACATCATAGCATCTATGGTAGATACAATTCCCAAAAGCTTACCGTGTATTCTCTACTTTTCTATCTTCATTTTAACACAAGGATGTTTTTTTGTTCATTGGTTTAAAAGAGACTAATATTTTTGTTGAAGTTCTTAGGGTGAAAAATGGTTACAATTTCTACATTTTTATACTATCCAAAAGTTTACATGTCTACATTTTTAATACATATAAATGAAAATCATGTAAAAGTTTAAACACTCTAAGAGTTGCTGAAAAATGGGTCATTAGGATGATAAAATTTAGCATTGATTGCATTGATAGAGACGATTCCGAACCCCCGTAATTCAATGTTAATGGTGTCAAAAACAAAAAAAAAGTTCTGATGTAGAGGAAAAGTAAATGTTTCGTCAACACCCTCACAAAGATTACTGTAAAGTTAGTTCATGTGCATAGAGCGTGGGTTACTCGGATGAAGTCTCCTTAAATCCGATAAATACTGTCGGTCACATTAATATTTTGGCAAAGCCCTGTTCCCTCTTCTTAACTGATTTTCAATTGAATGTTGACGTACACACACACACACACACACACATAAACAAAACGTTTACACATTTATTAGTACGAATGGTGGTAACTAAAACACCGGAAGTTCAAAGATTTCGTTAAAAAAAATGTAACTCCACTTTAATTTTCGTCCCTGAAGATGGTTTGTGCGAGTTCCTCGTAATTTAAAATAATTTAGATCTTTGCTAGTAGGTGGCGGGGTGAAACTTTAAACATGAATCGAAATATCACAGTTCATGTTCAGTAGTGGAAACACTTCGTTTTGAGGCCGGATTGAAATCATATTGCAGAGCGGACGTCAATTTAAAGCCAGGTAAAGGGAAGAACGCGTGCTATTGCGAGCGGTGAAGAAAAAATCCCAGGGACAGTGCTCGGGTGCTGAATGTCGAACTGCGTGCATCAACTAGAACGTTCGTGTATCCGGAAACTGCGTACAGTTCCAAGAAAGGCCGGATATAATGAGCGGGTAGCTACGAAAAAAACCTTTCGTCAGTGAGGCAAATAGAAAGATGTTCGCAAAGCATAGGTAAAGAATAGTGGGAAAGAGTCGTATTTGTGGACGAGTTTGTGTTCTGATCAGATGATAGGCGAATGGTACGGAGAACGCAAAATGATTAGCTTAATAGTAAGAATCTCATTCCAACAGTAAAACACGGGGGGGGAGGAGGGCACATAATGATTGGGGGCTCAATAGCCTCCAGTGGAATGGGAGAAATTGCTTCTATTAAAGATCTCATGGATAAAATGCAGTATACGAATATTCTGAAGACCAATTTGCAGAGGAGCGCAGAAGAACTGAAGATTATAATGTTTTAAATTTTAACAAGACAACTATCCGAAAATGAAAACGCGCGTTGTGAAGGAATGGTTTCAATAAAATTGTCCGAATTATCGACATGCCTTCAGTCCCCAAACCTGAAACCTAATGGAAATCTTAGCACGAAGTAGATATTAGGATTCGCAAATACATTTGATCAAAAATAAATTGAAAGATTATGAGAAGAATAGGGGAAAATTGGGAGAATTATACCTAAAAAATTAGTAACTTCAATTCCAAGAAAACTTGGTACCCAGAGGTATACTTGCTCAGAATAACTCACAAAAAGGCGCTAGGGGCTTCTGAAGACTAGCCTACGCACTATTTTTCTTCTCTAGGGGCTTCTGCAGACTTAACTAGGCATTAAAAGAAGAATGCCAAAGAAGACTGAAGGAAGTGTTAAAGCAAGGACTATCTACAAATATTAAGTTGTAATTTTTAATGTTAATTTATCACCTTTTCATGTGTTGCCTGAATATTAAAGAGGTT
The DNA here is from genome assembly GCA_031308135.1 of Acheta domesticus. Classification (NCBI taxonomy): domain Eukaryota; kingdom Metazoa; phylum Arthropoda; class Insecta; order Orthoptera; family Gryllidae; genus Acheta; species Acheta domesticus. Next base: position 108,291 of record JAHLJT010003201.1, on the reverse strand, counting down.
GTAAAATTACGTATATTTTAAGATATGTACAAATTTGGTGTGCAATATTTTGTTTGCTTTAATGTAAATATTTCATTTTTTCAGTAATACTAAATTAATATTTATATTTATTGTACTGACGTGTTTCCTTCAAGTTATTTTAATAAATTATAAAATGAGATTAATTCATAATTGTCAAATATTAGTTTTTTTAATTTTTATTTTTAGTCGCATCAACATCGCGGTTATTAGCGACTTCTGTTAGTTATAATACAGTTACAAAATAATTATAATGCAGTTAGTTACAATAGAACAGTAGAAAATTATAACAATTACATTTCCAATTATCTTACAATAGTAATAATAATTCAGGGAGAACAATTACAATTTACATGAATCCACTGGCTTTAAATGCCCATAAATATGTTAATGGCTAAATAAAATTTCATTATTTTTTTTTCTTGGTCTTCTTTAGAATGCAGTATTGGTGGTTAAATCCATTTGATACTCTTGACTGTTATGACAGTTATGATACTCTTGACTGTTATGACCTGAAAACATACTTTGAAAATGTGATCAAGGTTCAAAGGTGTATTGCATAAATCACATGAGGGTGGAGGTGATTTTGGATCACGTAGAGATGGCTGAATTTACAATGTCCAGTTCGTATTCTTGAAAGGACTACTTGCTCCCTCCGTCGGAATTGTCGGTGCCTAGTGCATAAAAAGTGTTTATAGAATTATGTAGATAGCTGGCTTTATAATTTGTCCATTCATGGCTCCATTTATTTTTCATTTCTTCCCCAACAAATTTTAAAATGTCTTCAAGTGTACATGATAAGTTATGTACATTTGTTGACATTTGAAGCTCAATTAATGTTTTACTTTTACTGGCGCCTCTGGTTATGAAGGACGGTTCGATTTGAGAAGGGATTCATACTAGAACAAAGTTTATTCCTGCTTTGATGATCTGAAAGATATTCTTCTATAATAACCGTGTTCAATTGTTTTAGTACTCTTGCTCCAGTTGGTTGATGATAATGTGCTTGTGAGCAGAATGACAAATATTCTTGTAAGTTGCTGTAAATATTAAATTGGAAGAAATGGAAGTGAAGGTTATGTAACTTGCGAAATTAGTCGTAGCATTTTAAGAACTGAAATTGTATTGCTCGCAGTGTTTTGAAATGGCGTTTAAAATTTTCTTATTCATTTAATATCAGATAGCGCTTATTTTTCAGAACAGAAAGAATATTGATGGTTTTGGAAAAGTTAGTGAATTAATATTTTTGAAAGGTAATGATTAAATTAAAAAGGGGAAAACGTTGCTAGACGAGTTTAATGTGTAACTTAGATAATTCTTTTCTGAAGTCAGTTTGGGTCCAGTTTCATCAGTTTGATGCAGAAAGACTTGTCGTATTTTAACTGATTATAACTATTTTAACCGGGATTCTGAATTACGCACGACGGTTTCTGGAAGGAGAAACTTGGCGACTTGTTGTAGTTATCCTGCATAAAAATCCTGTTTCAGACGCTTATTTCCGCATTAAAAGTTTCATAAACATTTATTTTCCGCATTAAAGTTTCATAGACGTTTGAGACGTCTTTTCCGCACCGGCGATGTTTAAATATTAAATACTGTTTATCACAGATATTCAAAAGCTGAAATAAAGACCCTCGTGACAATATGGTTTATTCAAAATTCCCAAATTCATCGCTAGCGAACAGGGTGTTCAGAAGTTTCCGTACAAAAAAATACCGCAGATTGTATGTTGTCGATCATAAAGAAAGGCAGGTCTAGTTTTTCCGAAAAAAAATTGTCATCGATAAAATTGAGTTTGAAAAGTTACTTCCGGGTGCGAAATTCAAACTTCAGACACCGGCGCGGCGCAGCGCGGCGCCTGCCAACGGGGCTGGGCGTTGCGTCGTTTTCTTTGCGTTTTCGATGTAACTGTCAAGTGAGGCAAAAAACCGCTTGTCGCACACTAGCGTACTTTAATAGCACCAAGTGTTTTAGGGGTACTATTCATTTATACTATTAAATCTTCTAAAATACAGTTTTGCTGTTTATTATCATCACGGAATGCAGCGGCGTAACCATGAGCGCTAAATACGAACCAAGCATTATGGAAATAAAAAAAAATCCAGAATGCTCGAATTATTTTTCGCAGGTCTTCAGTGTGCACTTAGAGACTTAACTAATGTCTTACGCTTTAGAGAGTTACATACGATAAATAAGCCCCTGCTCTTTCCTTAATAGCAAGAAGCATGCTAACAGAATTTTGTAGCCAAAATGTTAGGTCATTAAAATATTGAGTTCATTAATTATTTCTGTACTCGGTTTGAATTAACTTTCACCAGTTTCGTTTTGTGTAGCCGCAGGCAGACAATTGCATTGAATATATGCAGTACACATCTTTGTGCACACTGAATCAACGTCTCCTACGTTGTCCATAATTAACAGCGAGAAAATTGCATGTGCCCCGTATGACTATTAACAAAATAGTTTACTAATATGGTGTTTGTGAAAAAGAGTAAAAAAAGGAAAATGCTTACTATACTTCATACACCTTGGTCTGTTGCTTGGTCGCATAGAAGATCCTATTGTGAGGTAGATATTTGAACCTGCCACTGCCACACACTGATCAATTGAGGGAGGGGGGAAATGCATTTACTGTACGGAGCTGCTACCCGGGACGTAAGAGAAACAGACAAACATTTTCCCAACCCGTCGCCAATTTCGTCCAGAAATTATTTTACGAATTATCTCAAGGCTTCAGGAAGATTAGTTTCGTCGCCTACGGAACAGGGAAACGAAGGTCAGAATACACATTCATCGGCGTGAACTCTAACGTGGAGTACTGGAGTTCATTGTCCGAGATCGATTTTTTACAGAGAATCGTGTGGCGTTTTGCAAAAACGCCACTATCAAAATACATTCCTAGCGGAACCATAAAGTTCGTCAATCAGCTCACAGGATTGGCCCTAAGCATAACAACGTAATTTGCCTGGTTGTTTGAAGGAAGCTCATTAAATACCCACTGTTTCCCAAAATATATTTTTTTGAGGAATATTTATAAAATATTTTTTATGGAATGGCACAGACTTTCCCGTATTAGTTTTGTTTCATTTAGTCTCGGCTAGCTATTCGGACTTGCCAATACTCTTGAGAACTGCCATCTATCGCCGCCCAAACTACATTTGACATTTTATTAGTTTTTCGGTTTCCTAATAGTAAAAAATATTATTTTTAGAATATTAAAAAAATTTAAACCTTGTTCTAAATGTCAGTTTTCGTTGAAAAATTTGGAGCCGTTTTCAAGAAAATGGCGTTTAAAACGCTCCTGTAAATGCAAAATTTGAAGCTCTTTTTCACAGAAAATTATTGAGTTTTCAAAAAACATTTGAAGCACTTACTCACAAATTCAATAGTATTTACAAATTGCTGCAAATGTGCATTTTAACGGTATGAGAGAACTTTCAAAAAATTACATTTCTGTAATTTTTGAAAAAACAAGAGAATAGAGCAATATGGCGTTAATATCATAGTGCACATTTACCACTATCCCTACAAAAAGTTTAAAGAAAAAGATTGGAGCCGTTTTGATAAATTCTGGTTTTTGTATTTTTTAAAATTTTAATGTTGCGTGCAATATTGCGCAAAAAGTAGTAAATTCTCAAAAACGTGTACATGACCTTAATGACAGAACTCACTTTGGACAGCAAATTTTATTTAAAAGAAAAATCTCTATCTTCAATTTTGTAGTTCAGAAAGACGCCGGAAAAAGTTTTAACTTTTGCAATTTTCGAAAATTCAGTGTTAACAGTGAAAATCGGAACTATGCCACCCTTATAAGTGTTTTACTCTATTCTTACAAGAAATTTAAAGAAATTTGGAGCCGGAAAATTTTGAGAATTTGGAAAATGTCCGAGGGGCTTCATATAAAGTACCTCCAAATTTGAAAAATCTATTTCAAATTCAAAGCATCGCGATATTGGCCAGATCGATTGAGGAATACCAATTTTGGAGGAAATCGGCAGAACGGTTTAGCCGCTACCGGTATTGTCAGAGTGCAGTCATAAGTTTTCCGTATCAAGGACCCACAAAGCATAGAATTTGGTTGCACCACGTGATTGAGGTTTTTTTTCCTAAATATAGCAACTGGATTTATCCACGTTTTCGTGGTGAGGGCCCTGTAATAGTTTTTCGTCTGAAAATTCGCAGTTCTTTCGCTCAGCGTTCCAGAATTTCCTCTCGACCCCTTAAGGAGAAAGTAAAAATAAAAATTTTATGTAAAGTCCCTCATTTTAAAATATTTTATAATTTTTATTATCAATAGAACTCCTATGCAGCCTTTTAATAATGCTTACATCTTAATGCACCAGTCTTTAAGCGTGTGATACCAGTAATTCAACCACCACTTAAAAATGTAAAGCGTTAGTCTCAAAAATTCATTTTTGTTGTGTCAATATTCCAGCCCGTAAAAGTTTTTAATGAACCAATATTTTAGCTGTAAAACGCTGTTAACATAAATTGTCATATTAAGGAAAACCATGCAGGCAGGGTTATGTTACCCTCTAAAGCAAAAGACATTAGTTCACGCTGAAGATACGCAAAGAATAATTCGAGCATTCTGGAAATTTTGTTAATTTACAAAAGGTTTGATTCGTATTCAGCGTTCATTGTTATGCTGCTGCATAGCGTGGTTATAACAGACAGCAAAAATGTATTTTAGAACATTTAATAATATAAATTAATAGTACACATAACACTTGGTGCTATTAAAGTACGCTAGTGTGCGACAAGCGTTTTTTACCTCTCGAGTTACACTGAAAACTCAAAGAAACGACGCAATGCCCAGCCCCGTTGGCAGGCGCCGCGCCACGCTGCGCTGGTGTCGCGGCAACGGGTTTGAATTTCGCGCCCGGAAGTAACTTTTAAACTCAATTTTATCGAAGACAATTTTTTTCTTTCTGAAAAAGTAGACCTGCCATTCTTCATGATCGACAACATAGAATCAGGGGTATTTTTTTATAACGGAAACATCGGGGTACTCTGTATATTGTGATGCAACCGCCCACGTCTGATGCAGATTCTTTGGAACTGAATCGGAAGGGGGTCACACCACAGAATGGAAGCGCCGACACACTGATGGTATGACGGTCATTTCCGTTGTAGCAGGTGGGGACATGCGCTAAATTTATTTAAAAGGGGCGCCAAGCGCACGCCCACTTACCTGTGATTTTGCTGCCGGCGTTGAGCGTCTCAGGGGTGAGTGCCCTGGGTCGAGGGATTGCAATGGTTTCTTTGTGTTGAAATAATGAACACTTGACTCAGAATTTAGTCTTTTTCACCCGTCCAAAATGGCGGGGACACATTTATTATGAAAACTGTTCTTGCAAACACTGAATTACTGTTTTTGGCTATCAAATAAGTGATGATGATGAAGATGACTTACAAGTTGATGATGGCGTAATGGCTACGTCACCGCGACGGGATTGCTCACCGATCGATGGACTGATGCGGCAGGACCCACAGGAGCGCCGCTGGAGCGTTGTAACGCCAGCCTCACAACTGTCCCTCGTGATGAAGGCGCCGGCGCTCGGGATGTCAGCGGTGAATGTCAGCGCAGCAATTAAGTAGCGCTGGCGCGCGTCTCAGGCCGTCACACGATCACCTGGACCGCGTATGATGTTGGAAGCCAAAATCTGGCTGTTTGGAATAAATTCCGCGGTTGGACGAAGGCCGGGCAGGTCTCGTGGTGGTCGGCTCAATGTTTGCCTCTCACCAACCGCTATTGTCGTCTTTTTACCGTTGCTCTCACTAATGATCTCTAAAAACCGATGTTCGGCCGCTCTCTAACTGTAACTTTTAAGTTGTTGAAGATTTCGACTGTCCTATGCTATTCCTGCTCGACCACCCTCTCTCGTGTTTTTCGCCCGTCTGAAGTTTGAGCTTCTCGCTGTGTTTCTCCCCCCTTCTTTCTCTCGCACCATGCAAGGGTTATCACGTGCTTCCTGCCCTAGCGCTCTCATGGGTCGGTTTGTAGAGTTCCAGAATTTTCTATGTTATTTTGTGAGCTGATTGGATAAATGATCTCTTCCTTTCGCGGCCATTGGATGTCTTTTGTTTAGCACAGAGAAGTGCGCACATGGTTCTTCTGTCGCGGCAATTGATATGTTTATAGGACTTAAGGGATTATCTTGCTGCGTGCTAGCGCCAAGACCCTAACGTAGTTGTTCCAGAAGTCAATCATTCTGTAGTATGGACAAAGGGGGTTGAATTTATGGTGGAGGGTTTCGGGAGGCCTGCGCAGCTGTGCGGAACTGGTTCAAGCGGCGCGAGGGCCGCGTTGTCCTTGCGAGCTTCTTGTTGATGTGGCGTGACGTTCGGGTGGCGAGTGCGATGGTCAAACGACACATCGCAATTGCTACTTAAATAACACATAAGCAAAATAGCTGACCATTTCTATCAAATCTTCTCTTCACTCTGTTCCGCAACAAATATGGCATGGCCCCATATTAAATCAAGGTTCCCCAAGGAGAGACTAAGACCACCTTCTGTTTTTACACCTTTCCTAGCGCTACCTTAACTTTGAACGTTACACCCCAGACCAAACCTTCAAACCTGAACAAATCTTCGAACCTTAGACAATGTTCACGAGTAGGAATGAATGAATAGTCTTTCCTATGGATGGCTATATCCAAACCGTTATTAGATAAAATGTACTGTTTTCAAACCCCTCGAGAGACAGAAATGTCAACGAGAAGAAATAAAATTTAAAAAATTGAAATGGAAATTAACGCAAAATTACTTTGTTAAATTACAGAATGAAAGCCAAAAATGCCATTAAACATACGCCTTCCCGCTACTGACCTCAATTTCTTTTCCTGATTACAGGTTGACTGCTGATTTTTTTACAGGATAGGAATGATTAAAATAAAAAGTGCCAGACAGACTACTATACAGCATATTTCAAGGTTTTGAGCGCCGTCAAGAATGCCATCTTCAACTACGCCGAATATCCTGCTCTTGACCTGGCTTCCAAAGTCACAAAAGGAAACGTTCTGTGTTGATTCACTTCCACGTTTCAAGAAATGCAAGGAGAACGTGAAAATAGTTCCGCCATCGAACTCTTTATGGTGAGTTTTTTAGTTAAAAACTTTGTTGCATTTTCGCATATTGATCTCGACCTGTTGCCCTAAAACAGTCAAAATAAACGGGAGAAACATTGTCGTTGTAACAGCTAATCTATACTGATCAACCGTAACGATCCAGGTTTTCGTCTCGCAGATTTCTCTCATTTTGTTTTAAGCTCTGACGGAGTTCATTCATGATTATTAATGCCTTAAAAACAATATTTTTTCAAGATTAAAGATTAACCAGATATCTATAATTTGGTAAAATGTTTATAGAAACCTCGTTTTTTGCATCGAGCTTCACAGGAACGATTCGTGTTAAGAATTTTTACGTGTATATTTTCCAGTCTTAAAAGTAAATATATCGGCGTCCGATGTACTAGCATAACCCTGCCCTGTCTAGCACTACCACTCACTAGATTGAGAGTAGGTTCCAATGCAAAGGTTGGTCTTGTACACATAACTGAATTTCAGAAGAAGAGATTGCTGGAGTTAATACTAGCCCTCACAGAGACGTAAATTACATTACGCGTGTTAATATTTGATAATGTTGGAACAATTTAATTAGGATTATTTCGGATTGATGCTAAGAATTGCTAGAAAAACGTGTATATAAACCATTTTTTCGATAATAAATATTACTTAAGTAATATTTAATAATTAATATCATATTAACACTGTAATAACAATTTTTCCCCACTCGCTATTTACTGTTTTTTGGGAAACAAAACTCACTATTTGCCTAGATTTTACTTTATCCAACCTTGAGATGCGTGTATTTCATGGCACAGATTATGATGTAGAAGTTACTTGTAATTATTCGTTCCAGTTTGGCAAATCTCAAGGGCGTCGCACCGGGAGGGGTTCCGGCTGTGGCTCAGGGCGTCAGCTGATTTCAATGCAGTGCCTCTGACCGAGAGGTCTTGGGTTCGGGTCACAACGGTGGCAGGATTTTCGATTCTAGCTAGCCGTTACCTGGAGGAGAATTCTAACGGCTGGCTGCTGAAATCTGTAGTTTGCCGTGGATTCTCCAATCACCATCTTGCGAATGCTAGAGCATTACCCTAACAAACGGGCCACGGACCGCAAGCGATCTTTTATTTTTCTTCCTTGTTCAATTCTTATCCCTTACTTACACGCACATTTACATGTACTACTCTACCACACATGCCGGGAGACCGGTCGGGAGTTTAGAGCTTGTCCCGGCTGGGGCGGTGCCCTGCTGCTGGGAGATACCTGGTTGGAAAAAATGCTTCTGGTCGACGGTAGGTCGGCGCCACTTTCCGAAGAAAAATCGCATTACACTTACGGGACTAATGACCTTTGCGGTTGACGCGTCCGGAATCAATCTAGGTCGTCGCTCGCTTTCAGAAGTGCACTTGCGCAATAATGCTTGGCAAGAAAGCACCCGCCGTGGCCTGCTTTCTGGTCGGCTTCGCCGAGGGAGGAGGAAGCTTCGGTATCCATTTGTGCCGTTTCAGAACAGCCAATCAAGGGATTCTGGAGTTCAAGATGATGTGCGCAGGTCTCCCCCCCCATAAGCCAGTTTTTACTGTTTTTTTACCAAATAAAACCTAAATATTTTGTTCCAGCACAATTTTTCACATTTTTGACAGTAATTTATGCTGTTGGCAGGTCGCTAATATGAAATCTAGCCAAAATGTACTAGTCGATTGTGTTTTGTTATGTTGTAAAATTTGGTATTTATTACCTGTAACAGAAACGCTAGATAATATTTTCGTAGAACATTCTTCACGGCTAGCTGCCGTTGAGTAGTGTTCTTGCACGAAATAGTTTCTTCCTCTATGCAACACAGTCGCTGCCTGCTCGTTGCAACATCGCTACATAACCGTAGCTTACTTGGCGCATCGGGTGTACGAACCTACAGAGCATATTGTTCATACACCGTCACAGGCTGAAAGCCTGTCCGATGAGTCCTGAACTAGGACGAAACGCATTTGCTACCCTAACTGCTCATCCTTTGCGCCTCTGCGCTAGGGTCACCCTGCACGCACACTTCTGCGGTAGGTGGATACGGAACCACGCCGTTATACCTTTTTTCTCGAGTGAGAAAAGATGAAAGGAGTTCGAAAGTAACACTCCTCATCTTCATCCACTGGTCGATGA
>JAHLJT010003201.1:0-98049 GCA_031308135.1 Acheta domesticus | reverse complement strand
AACTGGGAGAGGAGGAAATTCGCTTCACTAATCTCCCGTTGCGTCCCATGGTGGCAGTTGCTTGATGAGCAGGTGCGTCCACCTTCCTTTTGTCCCACAGTTCCAGCATTCCTGCCTGTGCTCCATCGCCCTTTGTCGTTCCTCTTGGGTCGCTTTCGCTCTACCTTCGACTGCGCTCATATAGTAGGTTCGCTTGCGCTCCAGCGCAAGCAGGGCTGTCGGTATTACTGCGCTGATCACCAGAATAGTGTAACGTATTGGCAAGCGAACTCGTGGTAGCCATTTGGGTATGGGTGGAAAGGGATTACCAACAGGAAATCGCCTCGCCAAGCAGGAAGAGAAAGGTGCCCGTAGAGAAAGCACCCAAAGACTGAACAAAGGGCAGGCCATTATAGAGGCAGGACGGAGGCGGCGGGCGTGACGTAGGTCACGTGAGCCTCCAGTATATAGAGGAGACGAAGGGAATGGGTAGGTTCTTGAGAAGTAGTGAGGATCTCGTGCTCATGCACAAATTTGCGCCGGGGCGGTGCAGCAGCGAGCAGGGCTCGCGAGGCATGTCACGTGTTGACGCGCCTGCGGAGACTGTGTCCCGTTTGGTATCGCTCCCGCGATCAGGGAGTAGTACAAGGTGTATCAGAGAGATTGTATAAAATGTAACCATTTAACTTGTACATATTTGTTTGTCAATATAATATATATGCAAGCTGTGTCTGTTTGCTGTAAGTACCCATTGACGTCACAATAGCGTCTTCGGACACTGTTCTGTAAGAGCTTGCCACTCTCAGCGCTCCCCTACTCTGCACCACTGTGATCCGCGTTCTGTATTCTTAAGTCGGCGCTTCAGCCCACAATTCGGCTCCATACAGTAGCATTGACTGTACCGGCCTGGAGTCTCCTTTTAGTCGGCCGTGGCCATCCACGTTAGCCATCAGCCTGCTCAGTGCTGCAGTTGTAGTTGTAGCTTTGTCAGCGGTCATTGGTATTGGCATTGGTGATGGTATTCATGACGGTATTGGTAAGTGACGCGGTGACGGTGTCGATAATAACGTGACTACCACAACTGTGATGGTAGTAATGAGAATATGAACAATAATTACCTCTTTCATAAATTCTTGGTTAGTTCTTTCTACTAGATTACTTAGAATTCTCTGTATCTTCTACTAGATTTACTTTTAAATCTACTTTTTCTAGATTGAGATTTTGACTTATTAGTTCCACTGGAAACACTGAGGTTTATAAAGACTGATGCGTAAAAAAGATTTTGTAACTTGGCATTTAAACATTAAACATTTAACGTTAAACATTTTCAATTTCCATTTTACTAGATATATTCTTGTTGTTCTCAAAACTTGTCTTTTAAACAGGAATTAAAATTTTTACTTCTTATATCTTCATTTTTCATTATATAATTAATTCAGTTTATGAATTTTGAAAAAAATCCCACCTAGTACAGAATTGCAATCTTATTAATAGCATTAGGTTGTCTTGCAAATCAATTTCTTCACTTATCAAAATTAATTGAATTCCATGTAAGCATTTATACAAAGAATTACATCTGGACAAATTTATCATAATTAGGCCACTGAATGGACATAACAACACTTGACAATATAGATGCTGATAAGTAACAACAAATATGTTAACTGCACTTTCATGTTTTCTTGTAAACCTTGTTTATCGTTTGGTGTCATTAGTGTAACTCCATAAAGCATCTTACACGAAGGCAGTATCTAAACAAAATTATTAATGTTACCAAATTTATCAACCTTTTGTTGAATACATTGGGACCATGAATGGAAATGGCAATGTTGACAATGATAAGTAACAAATATTATGTACATACCGTGTTGATAACTGCATTTCATGTTTTCTCATATTCTTTACCTGTTGTATTCCCGAGTCGTGGATTTCCATTTAGGCACTTAGAACAAATCTATAACTGGAAAAATTAATCAATATTATCAAGGAGTTAATAAAAAGCTTCCTAAATACATCTAAAAAAATAGAAAATAATATAATGTTTAATTTTCTTTACGAATCCCAACATGCTACTACGTATTCCATGAGAGGGCGAACAAGCGAAAGATATGCTAATTGAAGTGTTGTTATGAAATAACAGGGAAACTTGGTTGGGCAAGGTTCTCGGGTAATTTATTCTGAAGAATATTGCATTTTATTAAATTTATTGATTCATTTCATGGCACCAATGCTCCGGAGGAGCGAGAACAGAATTAATACTGAAATTGCCGTACGCTCAACAGGCGCACGAAATAATCAATAAGTATACAAATGACACAAATTTCAAATAAAGGCCGAAACATTCTTTTACACACTTGAAAAAAAAAAGAATATAGGAAGATCAGAGAGCCACCAGGGCCTACGGGACACTCACTAAGGTACACAGAATTACGAGTTTTGTACTGTTTTTCTAACAAAATTGACATATGTGGCATATTCGCCTCCACATCTTTACAAAAAATACAGAAAATACAACTGAGCCAGCTCTCGCCGCATGAAACACTTAAAATGACAAAATGTTTGTTACCTGGTTCCGAAACAAGCAATTACCCATTTCCCACCACCAAGACAATACACGAGTTTCACAAGTCACAAATCGTCAAATGCGTAAATTGAACTACTTTTGTTATTATTTACATGAAAAGAAACTTCGTATCTTCAATTATCGAAAAGAAATGTGCATTGTACTCAAGCATCTTGACAGTTACATAGTGCAATGTTATTCTCAACATTGCCTGAAAAGCTGTAACCAATGCATAAATTGATTTCAGGTCATATGGTGGAAGCTACTATGTATGGTGGTAATGAATAGGGTTTAAAGCCAGTTCATCTAAGGTAATTGGATTCAGTGTATTTTATTAAGAACATACATCCACATTTTTGATAAATACAATAGTATTTTTGGAGGTATATTACATTATGCTCATGCTGCATTATTGAAAATTTCTGAAAATGAATTATTTGTATACATTACTGACTTTATTCGAATACACTAAACAGTTATTACAAGTACTGTAGTTAACCTTTTTTATTAATATCTCTGGGATTTTTCAACATTACAAATATTAATTTTAGGTTTATAAAAGAGGTAATCAGACCACAATAGAAACTAGTGTATTTAACGCATTATTCACAGACGTATAAAATCCCTGACATATTTCGGGAAACTTTTCCCATCGTCAGTGGTATACATGCAACATTAAGCCAGCATATATATAAATAAATAAAAATAAATGTCTTTATTGGTGGCGAGTCTCAGGCTATTTAGCCTGCTCTTCCGCCTGACCACTTTCAAAAAATTTTATTACAGTTTATTTTATGATAAAATGAGATCATTCAATGAGAAATACGTACGCAATTCAGATGAAGGGTTTCTCACATGGGAAACAGGAGTGAAAGCGAGGGAGGAAGACGTTGATAGAACAGGAAACACACATTTGTGTTTTAAAGTTTATTAATTTTACGTTAGCGAGATATTAAAAATTAGTCACAAATATATCAGATTGAAGCACTTCGAGATTTAACTTAAATTTTGAGAAACTATTATTTGACTCGTAAGTTACGTACAGAAAAAAATGAAGGAGCTTGTTTAAAGCGGTGGCATGTTATTAAGTACTAATTGTTTGAGAGAGCGTTTGAAGAAGCTGAAATTGCGTACGTATTTTTGAATTACCACTAAAAAACAGAAAGGGAGGAAAACTCGTCAGCATACAAGCGAAAACCATCCAGTAAAGAGTTAGTCTTGAAAGAAAGAGAAAACGAATCTATTCGGTTATTAATTTAGGTAAATTAAAAAGAAAAAAGAAATCATAAATGTGGATACGATCAAATTAAATCTAGGAAAAGTTTAAAACTTAACTTTCCCCAAACTAAAAAAGGGCAATTTTAAAAATGTATAAAGTGTTACTAATTGGAATATTCTCAAGACTTGAAAACCTGACCCAACATCTTTCACACGTAAACCTTCCTGGGACTGCAACTTCCTGGGACTGCAAACAAAGGGATCATCCCGGCATGCGCCTTAAGCGATTGAGTAAACCCAGGTAAACCTCAATCAGGATGGTGGCTGAAGGCCAAGATAAAATACTCTACCAAGGTCACATTACAAGTAAACAATTACAGTGCACACAAAATACAAAGTAGGAATGAAAATATTTTGAATTTAATAATTATGTCTTAACGTATAGCAATAGTTGTAGGAAATGATGAACTGAAACCGAAAAATTGCAAATTAGTAAAACACATCTAGACAAGAATTAAAGCATAGAAATTATAATATTTTGAGTATATACACATGTGAGCACATGGACGCATGCATATCACGTTGTACAATTAAGCAAATCCACAAATGCACAAACATGTACTCATAACTTAGGTATGCACACATGTGGGTACTGTAGTAAAAGTGAGGTACGGATTGAAGGTTAGTTCCTCATATGCAATTTAAAATGATAGAGGGAGAGTACAAATTGGTTATAAAAACAAATAGCTAGATTATGGAGTAGTTAAACTATTCGATAGGAGGATAAATGTACAATGAAAAAACAAAACAAAAAAACAAAAAAAAGTGTCAGATTTGTTCACTTTTAAGGTTGAATACTTAGATAATGTGATTAAAAAGAGAGGAAAAGGAAGAGTTATTGACCTAGAATGATAATTTAGAAAAAGAGAGAGAGGAAACAAAAATTGCGGGGATTTTAGTGATCCGCAAAGAAAGAGAGTAAGAAAGGGAGAGGAAAGGTAAGAGAGAGAAGAGAGAAATATGAGAAAGGTTAGATGAGAAGTGTTTATTTGAAAAATGGGATAGAATGTTGTACGATAAGATTGGAATAAGAATGAGAATCGTCACCGTGTCAAGGCAGTACGGCGTCCCTAATCCTTAGTTTTAGCTGACGCAGTAGACGTACAGCTGGCAATGTCCCGGTAACAAAGTAATACTGTACTGGTACACAATAATACTGTCAAGGCCTTGAGTAATATTTTCATGAATCCAGTTTGTGACTTCTTTTTAAACTTTTGAAAAGTACTGCTATTTTTTATAGTAGAGGGAAGATTGTTCCAGGCACGGATGGCAGTGACAGTGAAAGATTTGCTAAAAGTAGTGGTATTGTGATGCGGAATACAAATAAGGCGTGACTCTCGGGCACGATGTAGCTTCATAAATTGAAAACGTAGTGATGGGGTGCCATGATGAGTGCTGTTTAAAATCTTGTAGAGGAGGAGAGGGCAGTGAAGTAAACGCCTTTTATCAATGGTAAGAATTTTAGTGTGCGTAAAAAGTTGAAATATGGTCGTATTTTTCAAGGTCGAAAATAAAGCGAATACATGCGTTTTGAGCTACTTGTAACTTGCGTTGCTGCTTTAAATTTGTCAGTCAAAAGGAAATCGCAGTAATGAAAGTGAGGCATAAGGGGTGATTGTACAAGGGTCTGACGAGTTTTTGTAGGTAAAAGAGTACGCATGCGTTTTAAAACATGCAGGGACCCGAATACTTTTTGACATATTTTATCAACTTGAACATTCCAGGTTAAAGTATTATCCATTTGCGCACACAAATTTTTCACATCATTACACCACGGTAGAGGAGTTCCATTTATGCAAATGTCAGGGAAAGCGGTAAGTGATACCTTTTTTTTTAGGGAGTATCTGGAGCCGATTACAAGACACTGAGATTTTTTTGGGTTTAGCAGTAGCCCCATTGATAATGACCAAGAGGAGAGTGACTGCAGGTCTTCGTTGTTTTGTTTTCTCTTTTTTTTAGCAAGTTCGGGAACGCGAGAAGAGGGTCCGCTAATATACATTTGGAGATCATCAGCATACATATGATGACAACAATTTTTTATTGATTTGCCTAGATCATTAACATAAATTAGGAAAGCGAGGGGTCCTAACACTGAGCCCTGTGCGACGCCGCGTGCTAATGGCAAGGTACAAGACACAGTCACCGCACACAACTTTTTGTTGCCGTTCTGATAGAGAACCATTTGAGTGTAGGTGTGGCACATTGTGTTTTTTAACTTTGCTAACAAAATATCGTCTATCGTGGTCTACAGAATCGAATGCCTTACTAAAGTCGAGAAGGACGAGAATTGTGATTTTACCGTTTACTATTGCATCTCAGGCATCTTCAATCACACTAAGGAGCGCAGGCCCTGTGCTTTTACCCGGTGTTAAACCTGACTGGTTTTTATTCAAAATACTGAAATTTGAAGGTGATGTTCGATCTGTTTCCTGGCGATCTTTTCGAGAACTTTTGATAATGTGGGCAAGATACTAATGGGACAGTAATCAACAGGTGTCATTGGATTTGCGCTTTTAGGGAGAGGATGGACCAGTGCTGTCTTCCAGGTCGAGGGAAATTGGCCGTTCATTAGCGAGAAATTAATAATGTTGACTACTGCGGGGAGTGCTACTTCCGCTCTGAGCTTCAACAACTTTGCGTTGATTCCGTCGTAGCCGAATGAGTTTGATTTTAAACTCAAAATGATTTTGGTGACATCGGTTGGTGTTACTGATGCAAAGTAGAAAGTTTCTTTAATACTAATTTCTCCGCTTCGCAGCGTGGATAAAGTTTGAGATTTTAGGAACGGATTAATTGGCTGCGCAAGCTTAACAAAAGCTTGATTCAGCGAATCAAGTGACAATTTATTTCTGTTGAATTTCGAATATTTCCAATACCTGTAGTGCGCAAATTTTTCCAGAGCAATTTAGAATCAGTTATTTTGAAAAATAGAATGATAATATTTAATTTTGGCATTTCTGAACATTTGGGTGACACGATTTCTAAGAGTTTTATACGTAGCGTGATCGTCGTTGTTCCTTGTTTTCCGAAAAACTTTATACGCAGTGTCCCTGTCATGCGTAAGTTGCCAAATTTCACTGGATATCCATGGGGCTGCGGGACGTGTCACACGTGACGCCTTTTGTTGTATATGCCTATTTATAAATCCATTAAACATTTCCGTGAATACTGCTACTTTACCATTGAGTGAGGCTTCATTTTGTACAAGATTCCAAGGGACAGAAAATCCATCGGAAACGAAGGAATTTGTATCAAAGTTCTTGTAATCTCGATATTTTATTATTTTTGGTGCGTATTTGGGACACTTTAGATTACATGATATGTAGATAAGATCGTGTTTTGATATTCCGGGAATGGAAAATTGTCCATGAGAACGCGCTCTAGCTGGATTTGACACTGATATGATCTATCCATGTTTTAGTATCTCTTGTGATGTGCGTAGCCTTTAGAGGAAGAATCGTTAGGTTCATATTACGAAAAAAACGCGCAAAGTTATCGGATGAGGTAGATTTTTTTCAATAAATTACAATTGAAGTCACCCATTAAAATAATGTCCTCTTATTTAGTGACACAGGAAGCGAGTAAGTCGTCTAGTTCATCAATGTTGCCTGATTTAGGAGGAGAATACACTACCACCAAGAGACACTTTTTCCCTGCAAGAATAACTTCAGCAATTAAATATTCGGTGAAATGATCTCAATGATTTGCTGAAGAGAAAATCACTTTGCATTTAATGTCATCACGTAAATAGATACAGACACCACCGCCGTGTGCAGCCACGGTGGATTTTCTATCAGATCTCCAAAGACGGTATCCATGGACATTGACGGTTTGAGAATTTAAACCTTTTTTTAGCCATATTTCGCGGATACGCTGAACGCCACGCTTCCGCACTTCTTCCGCATTGTGTCGGGTGCCAGGTGGCCGAAAGACACGTGTCCGACCATCATCTGCCGATGTAAATACATTCCTCAGAAAAACTCTCCCCAATCAAGATGTAAATTTTCTTAAGCAAAAGCTAGTCGATACCCCATTTGCTCATCTGTGAGCTTCAGTTTCTGAGCAGCACTACGGCATCTTAAGCCTGTATCTCTCAGGTGCCTTAAAACACTTGTGTACTGCCAGGAAAATGAACACTAGTCCTCAACTGGACATCTCCGAAGAAACGTCTCCCAGACCTGCGCGTTATAGTACCCATTTCACTTTGTACGACCAATAGTGCTGATCGTTTTCCTGCAATTGCGCTCTAAAGCACCTGCCAATAAGTGTCAGCCTCTTCACTTACTAATCTAATCCAAAGCTTAATGGCTTAATTTTAAATCTTTCCAAATTCCTACCTCTCTTAAGACGCCGACATTTGTTGGGAATCTAGAAACTTCGAGAATTTATAATAATCTGTATCGATGCTTTTAAACTATTCTATTCACTCCACATATTTCCGCCCCGTAATTCATAGCTGGGAGAACTAGCGATTTAAACATTGTCGCACACCTTAAAAGGTAATTCCGGTACTCTACGCATTACGCAACCAGTTTCTTTGAGAGCAATTCTTCCTTCTCTGAGCCGGAACTATTACATTCCTCGTTGATAGGAAAATTTTGCTCCAAGATAAGTAAAAGTTTTGACACGGTTGAGTTCCTCCTGTGCGTAACATTTCCTTGTTACCCCAAATAAACCCATTCTTGAGGATAATTTTCGTTTTTCGAACATTTACTTTTAGTCCCCATGCTACACTAAATCTTTCTAGGGTGTTTTAACTAATTCCTAAGCCCTCAATCGTTTCTGAACATGGAACTAAATGGTCATCATAAAGTAATCAGGGAATTTTCAGGCCATAAATTTCAGGCGCAGATGTGTCCGTTTGCTGTGCCCATGTCAAATCATTTATAAACAAAATAAACAATAGCGGTGAAAGAGGACAACCCTGTCTTACCCCTACTGTCGATTTTATTTTTTACGTTGTACTTCCGTCATCGCACTTGACTACTTCTCTGTACATGCTCTGCAACACATTTAAAACTTTACGTGAGATGCCTAGTTAATTTAGTTTTAGCCATGAAGATTGTTTGTTGATAGAATCAAACACCTTTTCGAAATCCGCAAAACTGCAATATAAATGATCTCGTTTACGTGAAAGCGCCTGTTTTACTAGTGTATCTTACACAAAGATATTGTCGGTCCTAAAACCTGCTGGAATTTTTGAAAATTTACTGTTTTTCCGCCCAGTCGCTCAGTCGAACGTTAAAAATTTTACCGAACAATTTGCTTAGTGCTGGTAAAAGGCTAAAGCCACGATAATTTTCTGGGCCATTTGTATTGCCCTTACTTTTAAAAATAGGATGGAGGACAGCTGTACTCAGTTTCTGGACACGACCCGGTATCAAGAATGCTATTAAACAGATTCAGAATACTCTCCGGATCTATGTTCCACAATTTCGAAATAAATTTTGTCGGAATGCCATCCGCCCCGCAAACTTTTCTAGTATTCGTGACTAAAATTCCTCTATTCACTTCATTCCAAGTTAAAGGTTTATCTAATTCAGGCACAATGCCTGCCCTCCTTTCAATGTCGGCTATTGCGAGCATTCGTGTAAAATACTGTACCCACGCGTCTGACGAAATTACATTACGTGCATTTATTTTACTACGCAGAGATCTGATAACTGTGGTCACTGAAGCCTGTGGTGAATGTAGCAACAGAAAAACTATAGTTATTTGTATCTATTATTATTTAGTCTATAGCAGTGCTAGTATTTTTTGATATGCGAGTTGGGGTATTTATGGTTGTTTGTAGATTGTATGATTTTAGGTCTTTGAACAGATTTTCATTACTGGATTGCGAGAGGCAGTTTATATTGAAATCGCCAATTTTATACTGTCTGCGTTTTTTAAGTTTTCTAAGAATAACTTCGAGATTATTTAAGAATTTTTAATTTCCAGTAGGGCTGCGATATGTGCATAAAACCCATGTTTTTATTGAAGTTAAATCATTGATGGATATTTCAAAGTCTTTTTCTATTATAAGATGAGTGTGATTGGTGTAGGATACAAAACTAATAGTGTCTTTAATAAAAATGCATGTCCCACCATAGGCATGATGTGCATTGTTAATGTTTCTACATGAGCTGCTAGCTAGAGAGAAGCCTGGAATATGCGTATTATCTAGTTGTTCTTTTGTCAGCCAGTGTTCTGTAAACCATAATATTGAAATATGGTTGAGCTTCTCCTCAAGTAGTATTTCTATGTCGGTAAGTTTGTTTTTCGATGACTACATTTTGGTGTAGAATGTGAAAATAGTTTTATTTGTATGTATTGTCTGCTTTCCTGCTGATGTTTGCTGCTACAGGTTATATACTGGAGTAGGTTTTCGGTTGCAAGTTGTACTTATGGATGGGATGGGGAGTAGGAAGTGTGGAAGTAGCTGGTGGAGCTGGGGAGGGTAAGAGAGGTGTCGAGGTGAGAGGAGTGGGTAAACGAGGCATGGAGGCCGGAGGAGGAACCGGAGAGGGTAAGAGAGGTATGGAGGCAGGTGAAGGATGTGGAGTGGGCAGGAGAGGTGTGGGGGTGGGAGAAGGAACTGGTTGGGGTAAGAGAGGACTAGAGGCTGGTGAGAGACGTGGAGTGGGCAACAGGGGTGTGGAGGAAGAATGGACGAGAGTTGGATGTGGGATGGCAGGGGCAGGGGCTCCCCGTAGGTGTGTGACAAGCATGGTTCCTAGTTTTTATTTACCTATCTGATTCATGTGGAGACCATGCCGAGTGAAGCGTTTTCTTGAGAGGTAGTTAAGATCAAGTATGACACGTGTCCCTCTCAAGTGCTGTCTAATACGATAGTTTGTGATTTTAATTTTACTGTTTACAGGAATGTTGTGCCAGGGGGGCAGAGTTAAATGTTTCTCTGTATCAAAGTGACTGCCAGAATTTGTCATTCTGCCCACCCATAATTACCTGTATCTTGTTGTATAAAAGATCTAGTATGGGTGTGTAAGATCTCAATTACATGTGCAATCGTGGCACTGGGCTTAAATATATCTGTAACCGAGAACTTTGACGGGAGTTTCACTCTCACAATGGAGGAAAGGTTCCTACAAAATTTTACGTGTGTGAGAGTGTGTTATTTGTTGTTTTAGTCTTGCCCTCTGAACTGTTTCGGTTGAGATTTTGAGGGCAGACTTTCAGTACATGGGTGCTTATTCTTTACCGGTTGTCGTGGTAAGGTAGCTTTGGTGAGAAGACGTGGAAAGGAGACAAGGTCAGAAATGATTGAGAACTTGTATGTAGGGATGCAGTATGGTGCCTGAGAGGTTGGTGGGTGGCTAGGAATGTGTAAGTTTCTGTTCTTCCTAGTTACGAGAGTCCAGCCACCAGAGTTTTGAACGACCTGTTCCAGTCTACTGATCTCATTTTTAATGTAGTTAATATGTTCGTAGGCTTTCTTCAGGTCGGCGTTGAGTTTAGCAAGTATAAAGTGTGCCTGTTCCATGTTAATGTTTCGCAAGTACTACAAGTTTTAAATTTGTCTCTTGATTTACGAGTTTTTTATGTGAATTGTTTTGTTTTTTAAGAAATTTCTAAGAGTGTAGATTTAAAGTTCAATGATTCCAGGAGTGTAGTTTATATAAGTATTGGTTTAAGGTTACACAATGTGTTTACGTATACCGTATAAATATTACATAACAAGGTTAAAAATCACTTCACTAAAAATTGAGCATGCACGGGTTTCTTAGTACACCTTGTACAACTAATTACTAAGGGACTTGAAATCTGTAATAAAGTGACTCAAAAACTCGTGCAATAAAGATTACACTTCACACACTTATACTTAACCAATACAGCAATAAAGAACACAAAACACGCAAAGCAAGATTTAGGTTGTCTTCAAAGTGTGGCGGCTGTGTTTTCAGAATATACTCCCAAAGTAAAATTTCCTAAACGACTCAAAGTTAAACACTACTCTTATTCTCGCTTATTAATTAGGTATTAAGAAAAACTTTTGAACTAATTTGAACACTCAGGAATAATGAATCATGTATATAATACGTGAAATATTCGGAGCGAAGTTTACGTGTCCGATCACATCGCCGCCATATAGGACATTTTTTTACTATTCTAATAACAAACTCTTCAACTTTGCTATTATTTTAATACAAAAGAAACTTCCGTGTAAGTGTTCGCCAGATGCTATGTTTAAAGAAAAAAATTGAATTTTTTCAAAGAAAAACAGACATTTAGAATTGATTTACAAAAAACTGTCAAACCATTTATTTATTTATTTATTTATTTCAAAAACAGTTAAAAACTGCGTATGACGAGCTATGGGGAGAAGTGAATTTTGTGCACGTTTTCATAATTCTGTGGTCTCTATCCTAAACCTAAATCTAGTCGAATTTTGAATACAGAAAAGTTTTTTTTCGAGTTTTGTTGACAAAATATTCGCTCCTATATAATAAAATATATTTTCAAAGGTAAATTAGCTATAAATTCCTGCCCTGAACCCTCATGTTCTTCATGAAAGAATAATACTTTTTGCCGCGATAATATGAAAAACGATAATTTGAATAACTATATTTCCCACTGAAATTCAGAAGACGTGCACAAATAATGAAGTTACATTTATGTCCAGAAGCAAAACAAGGGACCATCTCAGCATTTGCTCAAGGATCAGGGAAACTGGACGAAAAACCTGATCGAGATGGGGGCCATCAACCCAGAAACTGTGGTACAATACTGGTTACAGGTTCTTTAGAATTATACAGTCCAAATGATAAATAATTACATTAACTATCATTGTTAAAATTAATTCTACTTTCCTTTTTGATGCTCGGTATAGTCTCGAATTGTATAGAAACAGTTATGCAGCAGAAAAGATTTTACTTGGGACTTAAACTTTTCTATTGAATTTAATCGTTTAATGTCTTCTGGCGAAGTGTTGTAGAGTAATGTACATGAATTGTATGTGAATTTTTTGTAGTGAGCTGTTGATACTGCCACCTGGTGAATATGATTACTACGTCGTGTGTTATATTTATAGACATCGGCGTTTGCTGAAAATATATTCCCGTCCTTAAGTCATTTTTGACAAAAAATACTGATTCGTAAATCAGGAGACAAGGTAATGGTAAAATTCCTAGATTAATAAAGAGTGACTTACAAGAATCACGTGGGTTGGATTTGCTTATTATTCGTACAATTCTTTTTTGTAATCTGAAAGTCTGAACTATAAGATGTGTTTCCCCAAAATATTATGCCATATCTCAGGCGGGAGTGAACATTGGCAAAATATACACAACGAGCTGTATGAAGGCTGACGGAATTTGAAAGAATTCTGAACGCGTAGCATAATGAGCTTAATTTTGTGTTCAATTCATTTAAGTGGGCATTCCATTTGAGGTTTGACTGAATTGATAGACCTAAAAATTTTGTTACATTAACATCAGTCAATGGCACACCGTTCATTTTCAATGGAGTACAGAATTTTTTATTTGATATGGAAAACTGCATTGAAACTGTTTTATTTTCATTTACTTTTAATTTGTTATTACGGAACCAATTTGAAACGTCTGATATTGTACTATTTACGGTTTCTTTGTTGCAAAGAATATTTGTATCATCCGCAAAGAGAACTGTTCTCCCGTTTCGAATCGCTAAGGGCATGTCATTTACGTATAATAGGAAGAGAATAGGGCCTAAAATCGATCCTTGCGGGACTCCACGTACAATTGGCAAAGAACCGGAAAGGTGTGTACATAAAGTTCCATCATTCCAGTAAGGTATTTCTACTCTCTGAGATCGTTGTTTAAGGTACGAACATAGCCAATCTAGAGCAACACTACGGATTCCATACGAAGGTAATTTTGAAAGTAAAATGTTATGATCAATGACGTCAAAAGCTTTTGAAAGATCTAAAAATATTCCAATAGTTGCTTCGTTTTGATCCAATGATGAGGCAACATCCTTAAGAAAAGAAAAAATGGCTGTTTCCGTAGATTTTGATTTCCGGAATCCATGTTGGCAATTTGAAAACGCGTCGTGTTTATTGAGAAAGGTTTCCATTCGCACATCAAAAAGTCTCTAATATTTTTGAAAAAAACTGACAAAAGAGAAATTGGCCGATAATTATGAACTTCATTTTTGTTGCCTTTTTTGAAGAGCGGCTTAATCTTAGCTGTTTTAAAAATATCTGGAAAAATTCCGGTGCATAAGGATGCATTAAATATGAGTTAACGGGTGTATAATGGCTGGCGCGCACGTCTTTAACAAACAATCCGGAAATTCATCTAAACCGGCCGAATATTTATTTTTAATTTACCGATTATTTGAGAATTTCATAGGAAGAGGTTTCGGAAACGAACATAGTGTCTAAGACTTTTACGGAAACGTCAGATGTTGAATTTTGTGGCTGAAAACCCTTAGTGAGATCGACAGCAATTCTCGAAAAGTATTGGTTAAAGAGACTAGCCACTGTTGCCGGATCGTTCACATCTCTATCGTTATCTTTTAAAACAACATTCTCTACAAGGTTTCTAGTTGGTTTGGTCGCATTTTTTACTATATCCCACATTGATTTTGTTTTGTTATTTGAGTTCAAAATATCCTGATCGTGTTTCATGATTTTAGCCTGCCTTATGACTTTTCTTAACAATGATTTGTATTTTTTTTAAAGTACAGGAGGAAATCTTGAGATACGTTATGATGCTTAGAAATGAAAGAAAGAACTCGTTTGTTTTTACATGATGTTCTAATCCCTTGTGTTATCCAAGAATTGGTTTTGCGTGAAATATTTAATTTTCTTTTCTGAAGAGGAAAGCAAGTGTTAAAATGAA
Source organism: Acheta domesticus (assembly GCA_031308135.1). Lineage (NCBI taxonomy): Eukaryota > Metazoa > Arthropoda > Insecta > Orthoptera > Gryllidae > Acheta > Acheta domesticus. The sequence continues at coordinate 83,406 of JAHLJT010003201.1, read as the reverse complement.
ATGAAAGCGTTGAAAAAAAAGAATAATATTTATCGTTTGTATCAATAGTATTATAAACCGCGTCCCATGACTCCTGCAGCAAGTAATCAATGAATAATTTTATTTTACTTTTAGAAAACACTCTACTCATACGTGTTCTATTTATTGTGTCATTGTTCGCATTTCGTATAATGGTAAGAATTAGTGCATCGTGGTCACTGTATCCTAAATCTTTTGTTTCAATTTCGTGTCGAGTGGTGGTTTTGTTAATTATAATTTGATCGATTGCCTTCTTTGAATTTACTGTGATCCGTGTAGGTACTTTTATTGTAATATCTAAATTGAAGGAATTAATTAAGTTAAGAAACTCGCACTCTTTCTCGCAAGATTCGACCAGAAAATCAATGTTAAAATCTCCACATACAACAATGGATTCAAAAGAGCGATTGATGACTTTGATTAGTGTTATCTCTAGTTTTTCTAAGAACAAAATGTAATCTGCAGCTCTCTTTGTTGGAGGCCTGTAGATGCGAAGCAATACCATTTTTAGCACAGGAAGATGTACAACAGAAATTTCAAAAACATTTTCAACGGCATACTCATTGAATTCCGTCAAAGATATAGAATCAATATTATTTTTAACGTAAATACAAGAACCTCCATTTGCCGGACTTTTATGAAATTCTCTTTTTCTACAATAATAGCCTGCGAGGTAAAAGTTTGGAATTTGGAAAATGCTAAGTTCATTAGGAGATAACCAATGTTCTGTAAAGCAAAGAACATCCATTTGATTTAAATCGCTCTGTAGAACTGCCTCGATAAATTCAGTTTTATTTGAAAGGGATTGAACATTATGGTGCAATATCTTTATTTTTTGCAAGTACCTACACGAATGTTTTTCTGCTGCATCTGACTGTAGTTGCTATATATTTACTCCTTTTTACCTCGAGTGCCTTTTTTTACCTTTATTATTATTATTTTTTATTATTATTAAATTTGTACTTTATCTATATCTTCGAAATATTCAATATTTCACAAATTGTTTTTACAATACGTTCGTGACTCAGCTTAACCAAATTTAACCTGACGCTTCACCACTGGTTATATTTCAAAGTAAACAGAAACGAGGAACAGACAGATGGTTGAAGTCATATAAGGTAGAGAAAAACTTTCTCCATGAATTCGGAAGATCAACAGGCACTCCATCCCAGCCGGTATCGATTTTCCAAAGCTGCTGCATAACTTCAGCCGTTATTATGCGTAGACTGAGTAGACGTAAAGGATAAAAAAGTTTGCATATCTCTGTTAAAATGGATCTTTTAGTAGTGGAGAGCTCTTTTGGTCGGGTGGAAAATATCCGACTCGGCGTCTTACACTAAAACAGTCTTACTGTTTTATCAGATATCATTATGTCTTCGCCACTTGGCACGGGGGAAAACAGACTTAACGCAAGATACCTTGCAATTGCAACAGTTTCATTTTCATCTAAGCTACTAACAACTAGATCTACATAGAAGTTGCTTTAATGAGGCTCCGAGGGGATACTCTTCTTCACGGTCATGGCTAAGTTGAAGCAAACGGCGAGTTGACAGAAAGACGGAAAAGGCCATACGTAAGCTTTTAATTGGTAGGCCTGCGGGGGAATAGTCTTACAGCGCATTATCTGGAGTTTTGATAAGGCCCACTGCTCAGGTGAAATCAAAACTTGCCTATAATTTTTTTCAATATCTGCGCAAAAAAAAGTGTTTGCCGAAACGAAAGTTAAGTAAAATTGAAAAGAGATGTGGTTGCACTACAGGACCGTGAGGCATCATAAACTTTAACGAACGGCCCGGCATTGTGGAAAGTGAGCCATCGAATACCATTGTGATCTTTCCTTTTTTGAATTCGGGATGATGAACCAAGTAATGGACATTCCCTCAGTCAGCTTTTTGATTCTGTGCAACTGCCAAATGATCTAACTGCATGTATTCAGCCATAAAGCATGCTCTTTGAGCTGATTATTAAATTCGATCCTAGCGTCGATTTTGTAAAATCGATTAAGAGCACATGCTTACGAAGGTAACGTTTCAAATTCGTTATTAAGAAGGGGATATTGCACCATGTATCTATTTTCTACGCCGAGGCGAACTTCCCCCAATGACGGCGGGGTTCCGCGAGTGCAAATTTAGACTAACAAACATCCAAAATAGTGACCAGCGGGTTTCACCAATCTTCCCTCGCCTGGTCAACGAGATTCCTATTCCCTCTGACATCCACCACCAACGACCCCACTGTCGAGGCAGCGGACTTGGATCAATTAGGAAGCGGGCCAGCAGCGCTGGAGGGGTCTTGGCGGCTTGAGGAACCCCCAGGGAAAACCACGCGGAGGTGCCCCACAGGCCTCACACTTGGTGCTCGGCCACCCGTCGCAAGACTCTCTCCCCTTTGCACATGTTACCATGTACAACAGGGGCTACAATGCTGAAAAGGTGGAAGTTGAAATCTAAAGTGAGTGGAAGTAACAGATGAAAGGTGGATAGTAAAGAAGGCTATTTACATGTTTGGTCCGCTGCTATCTCACGACACCATGGTAGTCCATGAACTTGTGGTAGATCTCCGTCGAGGACCAGAGGGCCACGAGGGAGATCGTTAACAAGTCCATGTGGGACGTGATGACGAGTCGCCCTAGTGCCGCAATGGTCTTCTGCGGCATGGCCCCGGTGGTCCCGATGACGATGGGAAGCACCGTCACTGGGGCCGCCTTCAAGAGCTGTTCCACTACGGGGATGGCGGGCTGGTACCTCTGGATCTTGTCCTGGAACCCCTTTTCGAGCCCCCCCACCCTCGGGGCGGACCGTCACGTCGACCACGAAGGCCCCTACCTCATTCAACACGATGAGGTCGGATTTGAGTCGAGACCCGTCTGGGAGATCCAGGGAGACCTCAGTAGATACAGTCGTCCCCTGCTGATCCAGGAGGCGCGCCTCCACGAACTTCTTGATCTCGTCATAGCGATGGATGCGCGCCGGCTTGGTGTTGATGCAGAGGCCCAAGATGTGCCCCAGCGTCTCTGGTTCAGCTTTGCATTTACAGCATACCACGGTGCTCTGCGGGATGGCCCGGTGGAGGGATGTCCTGTTCCCGCGGTGTCGGTGCGGAACTGGAGGGCCGTGACAAAGAGACATGGCTTCAACAGGGAGGGCGTTGCCAGAAAGGCATTGGCCACCGGGTCGTCCTCATGTGCATGCGCGGCCCTTGCTTGGCAGCTGAGGCGTGTCCATCTCGCCATCTCCTCCTCCAGCTGCCGTTTCTTCAGCTTGAAGACCACCTCCTGATGACACGGCCAGGTGAGCCTGTCCGCGGTGGCTGGGCTGGTGGCGTCCCTGCAGAGGGCGTCGCGGAAACCCGCCATCTTACGCCCCAACGATAAGGCTCCCCGGGGCACCAGTTGCGTTAGCCTCTGGATTCCCAGGCCTCCGTCTCGCGGGGTGCAGTACAGCACGCCGTCGGTGACGCTCCGCGGCAACTTGAAGATACTCTTGAAGGCCAGGCGGATAGCAGCGTCTAGCCGCTCTAAGGTGGCCCGCGCGGGGATCGCGAGGACCAACTGGTGCAGGTCGTGCGGCTGGATGTCGACCTGAAACAGGCGCAGCTTCTGCTGTGGCTTGAGGGCTGCGCACCTGAGCCTCCCCAACACTCTGTCCAATGTCTCCGGCAGGGCCCTGGCGTCGAAACCATGCCAGGGCGAGTATGTAAGCAACAGGTACCGCAGCGATTGGCCCAGCGGAGCCCAGGGATGGTGTCGCCGAAGATGCTGAGTTGGGGGTCCTGCATGACCCAGGTCCTGTGGCGCGCTGAGATCTGGAAGGCGACGCTTTTGGAGGCCCGCGATGTCCATCCCCAGCGCCTGCAGGTAGTTGGTGGTGAACTACAGCTTGTCTGGGGCGTCCTCCGCACTTGCGCCGAATACCGTAAAGTCGTCGGCGAAGGCGAGAACGCTGAGGTTTCTTCCTGCCACGTTGATGCCCGGCATGTCCTCCAGGCGCCGTAGCAGCTGATCCAAGATTAGGTTAAACAAGAGAGGAGAGAGTGGGTCGCCTTGTTTTACGCCCCGTCGGAGACATATTTCTATGTCCCCTTCGGGGTGAGCAATGGTTGTGGTGATGCCATGGTAAGAGCCCGCAACGAGTCGCACAAGTGCCGGCGGCGCGCCCTGCCTCTCGAGAGCCCAAGAAATAGCTTCGCTGGACGCACCTCCCCCCCGCTGTTTTTCTTCATTGCCTGGACTGCCTCGTGAAGGATTGGATGTTCTCGAAGCAGCCAGAGTCAGAAAACGAAGCCTTTTTGTCTATTATGTATGGAGACTTGGCCTCGCAGCCTCGCCTTCGTGAGCCCCCAAAAGGTGCGCGCAATCAGATGAAATTGTGACAGATGAAAATTGACTATTTAAGTTTTACTGAATTTGGACTTTTTCACAAAAATCTTCTTCAGAAATACTGACTTTGGTCAAGTGGGAGTAGCTCTTCAGATTCTCAAAACTTTTCAAAATTACAGTTCTCCGAAACAAAGTTGCAAAAACTAGTTTTGGGAAGCATGTTTTTACAGATCCCGTTATGCCGAACCCGAAGGTAGTTTCCTTCAAACACAAGTTTAATGCTTCACTGCGAGGAAGTTTTATCATTCTAGAGCAAAGACAGCTCCAAAAAATATCTGCGTCACTTTTCTAATATCAGTCTCAATGAAGACACCCTCTTTTAATAATTTTGCTGCAGATAATTGCGTAAACGTTTCACAAATGTACTTGAAACACTGCTCATCTGTAGGTAAGGCAATTATTTCATGAGCCTTTTATGTGCAATGAAGGTGGCAGAATCTTGTGTTGATATACTAGATGTTCCCGTAGAATGTTCCTTTCCCTTGGCTTTAAAGATTTTCTTACAGGCCAATTCTTTCTACACTAATGCTAATCTCGTACTTTACTATCCCATTCACATAGTAAATATGGGAATTTATAACTTCCTGCATCTCATACAATTCTAGATACTTAGAGCAGCATTTGCCTTCAGAGAAAATGTTAAAAGATGAACAAATGGTGGGTGATATGGCATTTTTAATGTTATTTTTGGAATCGGCACTCTCAAAATGATAAGAATTAGGTGATCACACACACACAGTTTTTTGGTCGTTGGCCTGTGTAATTAACCCTCACTCTCTCTCAATTCTATTACTCGTATAGATAATACCATACACATAATCAACTAAGTCATCTCGTCAATCATCAACAATATACAAACCTCATTTTGATCACACTTTAATCGCTATCACAGTATATATAACACACTGACAACAAACTAAATATACTAAATTCGAATCCCAACGGCATCAACTATAAGAAAACAGATTTATCGTACGGATGATCTTGGCTGTCCGGGTGACGCCGCGTCGAAGGCTGAGTTGCCGACGTTTCGATCATCTTATCGTGGTCTTCCTCAGGGCTGGAATGCGCCGGGATGGTCAGCGCTCGGGTTTAAATATTGGGGGGGACGAATACGATTGGCGGAAACAGCCGGCCAATCGGGAGGCCGCATTTCAACATCGGGAGGGGGTCGGGTCAGGTGTTGCGGCGCGTGGTAGGACGGCACGGAAAGGTCCGTCCGGTGGTAAGGCGCGGCCCGGGATCGGATGGCATGGGCCGGTCCGCGGTTGGTCAGAAAGGTGCGGTCCGGGATCGGACGGCGTGGAGCGGTCCGGTTCGGCAGGAGACCGAACGGTAGCCCGTAGCAGAGGCCGCCAGGCATCGTGGAGGCGCTATCCCGCGTCGCCGTTGATGTTCCGGGGATGTCTGGCGATCTCCATCGCTTCTTTGAGGAGTCTCGGCCACCATCGGTCTTCTCTGGCGAGCACCCTGGTGTCTTCAAACAATAAGTCATGTCCGGTTTCCCAAGCATGCTGGGCGACAGCGGAACGTTCGACATTCTTATGTTTGAAGTGCCGGATATGTTCGCGCAGCCCTTCCTCCACTGTTCTACCAGTCTCGCCGATGTAGTCTCGTCCACAGCCGCAAGGCACAGCGTATACTTCTGCTGTTTGGAGAGGCGGGAGCTGGTCCTTCACCCGCACTAGAGATTGGCCGAGCTTTTGGTGGGCCTTGAAAACAGTTCTCACCTTGAACAGTCTCAAAAGTTTGCCAATCCTATCTGTTATGCCTCGAATGTAAGGCAGTCATTGTTGCCTTGTCTTCCGTTTGCTTTCCATTGCTGGTTTCTCTTGGACCAGTTGGGTGTTGGGTGAGTCGTAGGGCTCTCTGGATGGTGGGCCCGTTATAGCCATTTGCAGCGAAGGTCTTCTTAAGGGTTTCCCGTTCCCCAGGGAGGCTGGCCTCATCACAGATTCGGACTGCTCGGGTGGCGAGAGTTTTCAGCACTCCGTTCTTTGTCGCAGGGTGGTGGTGTGATTCTGCATGGAGATAGCGGTTGGTGTGCGTTGGTTTCCTATAAACTGCGTGTCCTAGGCTGCCGTCGTCACGCCTGCTCACCAAGACGTCGAGGAAAGTCAATTGGCCCTCCTTTTTCCACCTCCATGGTGAACTTGATCTTGGGATGAGAGCTGTTAATATGATCCAAAAATTCCTGGAGGGTGTCTTGTCCGTGGGGCCAAATAACGAACGTGTCGTCTACATATCTGACCCACATGGCGGGTTTTAGTCTGGCGTTATTCAGTGTTCCTTTTCAAAGACCTCCATGAAGAGGTTGGCAGCTATCGGCGAAAGAGGGGAACCTATGGCCGCGCCTTCTACCTGAGCATATACGTTGCCCCGGAACTGGAAGAACGTGGAAGATAGGCAAAAGTGAGAGAGGTCTGCCCATTCTGTTGGAAGACTGTGGGCTTCTAATTTATTTCGGGTGACCGTCACTGCCTCGTCGACCGGGACCATTGTGAAGAGAGATATTACGTCGAAGCTGACAAGGATGTCCGTGTTCTTCAGCCGCTTGCCTTGCAGCAGGTTGATGAAATGGCTGGAATTCTTGACCGCCGACGCGACATCTTCTGTCAGAGGGCGTAGTTTGTTAGCAATGTGGCGTGCCAGCAGATGCGTAGGAGAGTTGACGGCGCTCACAATTGGCCGTAGAGGTATATCGGCCTTGTGAATCTTCGGAAGTCCGTACAGCCGTGGCATGACGCTGTTGCCCTTCTTAGTCGTTGTTTTATTTCCGGTTCAATGACGGTGGCGTTGTTCACGCGGGCTGCGACTTCTCCTCCATTCGTTAAACCACACTTGCAATAAAACCCAACTACATTTGAAAAACAGAAGATTGATCCTTAAAATGGAAAATAAAGCTCAATACGTCTCAATAGCCAAAATATTTTCTCTCAGAACATTCGGCACCGCCACCCAACTTCACATTAATAACATATTCCCCTGAACCATATACAATCAAATTGTTAAATATTTAGGACTAAACTTTGGTACAAGATTAACCTGGATTTCACATAGCAATCTGGACTAAGATTTTGCATAGCAATGAAAATTAAACAAACCAAAATGGAATTAATTTAGCTAAAACTACTACTAAATTGCATAAGCAATATCTCCTTAAACAATGCTGTAACCCTATACAAGACAATAATCAGACCTCTAATGCTCTATGCTTGCCCCATTTGGACGAACGCTTCACAAACACAATCACCAATCACCAATCACCAATCACAATCATCTATCAAACACAAATAATCCAAGACAAATACTTAAGAATAGCCACTCACGCACCACGATTCATTTCTAATGATCAATTACGTGAATAATTACATCAAAACTCATGAATATGCTCAAAAAAACAATACATTACATAAACAAAAAACTACACATCAGTAACATCATTTTCATCATACTTAAAAATTAAGTGCACCAACACTTAAATTTCATAGAAAATTGGGAAAATATGCGGAAAATCAAGTGGAATCCGTACAAATCAATAGCAAATCTGAGAAAGGGAACGGGAGGAATTTAGATAAAAAAAGTTTGTGATTTTATGTTTATGCCAAAAATTACGTACTAAGAAATCTATTAAATACTAAAAGACAATTAAAACTGCATATTACATAACTTGACATTAGAGCAATATAAAAGAATGGCATATCGTTACTACGAATATGCTGAGAATTTTTATTGCTACCTTCAATACTTAGTACATATCTATATTTCCGGTATTATTTTATGGCTATTTCTGCGCAAAATGGTCCTATTATCGATGTCATTAAATTCCAACCACTTGTCACCTCGAAGACACATCGCAGTGTAGTGGGCAATGCTCTTTTCATTTGTGTGAGATGTCTTGGTCCTTTGTAGGCCACTGCTCCTAATGTTTTAAGTCACCCTCACCCAAGGGTTTATCCACTGCACGAGGAATGCATTTCAATGAAATGGGTTTACTGGTTTCGTGGTCGTTTTTGCTGATTACCTCCAGAATTGTGGTTTCACCTGCATTGAAATAAAATTCAAATTAGTCCACACAATCTGCCATGAGACTTAAATTACTTAGCAAGTCACCGTTTTCACCAGAAAATATTCTTGCAGGAAGACAAATCGTTAATGGAAAATCCAGTGTATTGGTTTGATGTTATGAGCGCAATAACGTTTGCTGAGACTTTGTAATTGACTCCTGAAGTTGTGAAAATGTATAGTTGAAAGTGAAATAATTCAGTTATTGGTTTTGTCACAGAGTTTGACTTTGAGGCATATTATATTATTATCGTTTTACATAACAAAACCTTTTTGTTACGAAACACACCACAATACCCCCAAAATTTGATAAATTTATAGGGGTGAGTCACTTCGGATGAAAATATACCAGCCTGTTCTAAAAAATATTAATAGCCCAAAGCGTAATTAACATGGAAAGTGGTTTTTTTAATGTTCCAATTTCGACACAGCCTATGTTTAATCGAAGCTAGTGCGCATTCCGAAGGCTTCACGTCCTTTTGAACACACGGCAGGTTATTTGTAGACAACGAGGACACGGAAGTTCCAGTGGTCGTCTGACATCGGGGCAGGTTTGCACGTGCAATAACATGCATACAATTCATTCGATGGACAACTTTGAGGATTTCGTCACTTTTATCAGAAAAATGTTTTTTCGTCAGCAACGCTTAAATAATTGTAAACGCTTCGACGCACCCAATTCGAGTTCCTCCTAATGAAGGACAATGCACAATGTTAAAAATGCAATTTAATTCATGAAATAAACACTGTCAAGTTTCAGTCTTACAAGTCACTTGATGGATCTTTTAGAGTAACACATGATATTGACTTACCTGTGATTTTTGCCCGGAGCAAATTTCTAGCTCTCTCGCATAAGGATTACCCACTTGAAAGTGTACCATCACTTTCACTGTAGCACAGAGTGAAGAAGACTTTTAATAAAATTTCTGCTTCATTTTTGTTTCGACACAGCAAGATTTGTCCGATTGCTGTCAGATAACGCCCTGGCACTCAGTTTCATAAAATGAGCCACGTCCAATCGAATGTAAACATCTGGCAAGATAGAACTAAAGCAGGCTTCCGCGTATTGTTCCACAAAAGTGAACTGAGTGAATGCTCGCGTCAGAGCATTTAATAATGCTCGCGACTTACCCATTACAATTTCATTTGGCCTATGTCCCGAAAACTGTTTCAGTGCCATTAAAAAGAACTGAATTTTGTTCGTGTAGTGAGATTCAGAAAGCATTTGTGCTGTGCTAAATTGCCCAGCATCATATTTTATTGAAATTTGGTACCAAAAAAATGGACCACATGGCATATCAAAGGGCTTAGTTAATAGCCTCACAAAATCACCTGAAGCTTCAATAGATACACTTGCGTTCTTGTCACAATTTTGACTAAATATATGGATTAATGATTTAATACAATAGTCTAAATGTAACATTCTAAACTAACTAACTACGAGTATATAAATATAAGAAGGGGAATATACCCTAAAATGCCTACTGTTCTTATAAAGTAAAATCTAAAAATTTTGGTTTAGGGAGATTTAAGTTTTATGCAAGGTTGTCCATTTTACGCAAGGCTGTTTTTTTTATTGATGTCTGCCCTGAAAAGAGGTCTAAATTACATGGATTTATTATGATATCAAAATACAATAGCATATGTTTTTATAGAAGAAATCACCAATAAATGAATATTAAACACGCTGCGTTGACAGCTTCCGAGTTGAAAAATACAGCCTAGACCTAGAGGCTGTAATCGGACTGTTTGCTGAGTCACAATGCACAATAACCCAGTACAATGACTTTCTGATACCCTTGAATGGCCTTGAGCAAGGCAGATCTGCTCCAGGGGATATGATTTTGAACGCGGGGCAGGAAGATGTATGAATAGATGTCATACAACAGGTTGACTATACTCTGATGTATTAATTTCTAAGTTTCTTCTCGAATATTGCAAATTGAATACATATTTGAATATTTAACAATTGCTTACGTTATTGTTATAATAAATACACTGTTTTCTAATAAATATGTAAAAGCAGATAATTGTAGGATTTCATAAACTTACTATAAAAAGAAAATTTTATAAAGAGAATTACCGTTAAGTTCTTTTTGGTTGTCAGGCAACTACAGTTTGTTCAAATGTTCATGTAAATTTTGGAAATGTACAAAAGAAGTGGAAATCGTCAACTTTTCACATTGCAAATAATTCTAACAGGCTTTCTTTCCTGACTCATCAGAAAGCGTCCCTTCACGTCCTTTCATACCTGGCCGCTGAGCCAGGAAAATTTACTGGAAAATGGTTAAGTAGCTTGTATTTCACAGGAACATCGGTTTAAGATCTGTGGAATATCAGCGAGTACCTGACAATTTCAATGAAGCTTAATTCTTGAGCACTTGCTTCGAGAACAGAATATTATACAGACGTTATAACCATCCTACAGAAGAATTATTCCGATTAATCGATTGTGACATTTCCATCAATCGATTAATCAAAGTTCATTGATTTTTTTAATGTAATTCATCCATTACAATTACTTGAAAATCCTTTGCTACCACTACTCTTGAATTTTTATTTAGAAGGACATTGTAAATTCGATAATGATTTGTCAGAACTTCTTAAGATCGCTAAAACAGATTTCAAACATTTTTCATAGTACAGAAATAAACATAAAACAAATAACATGTACTAAAATATATTTTGCTTTAATCTACACGTCATTTCACTTCTCGGAGAGATCTTTAATATTTAATTTCCTGCACTTCAAATACTTTGTAATATTTTGCGATGTTGAAACAGACTTTCTTCTCATTTTAATTCAAACTTCATGCCTTCAGAATAATTTTTGTTTGTAGATTTTAAAATGGATGCGATTAATAATTATAATTGCATGTGATATTTTGATTTTGTTACGCAACACTCTTTTCTTACTAAGATCACGTGCATTTCTTTAAATGTTATTTTTTTCTTGTATATTAGACCCCTTATTACTTTGGAGTTACAATTTAGTTTACAGGGAAGTGCATATTGCAATCTTAAATAATTTGCCAAGCAAAACTCGTTCGCACAAAAATAGTCGCTTCTATGTTTCTGTAATAAAATATTAAGTATTGTAAAAGACTAGAGGCTGAAGCTGCATGGCGGAAGAGGGCGTTCCATGCGTAGAGGCGCGGGGGAACAATGATTAATTTTCTTAAGTAATTTTTTTAAGTGAGACGCGCGAATTTTGTGTTCGCGCCCCCATAACACACTGGTGCAGCATGGAACTCCCATAATTTGGCGGGAATACCACTGTGACGTACTGGACATGAAAAGCACAGACGACAGATTCTGAATAGTATGTACAGTATATTTACAATAATAAATTACAAGATAATGTTACAAAATTGAAAACCTTATGCAACCTTTCTATTCTCTAAGCCGCGAAACCCCGCAACCGTCCCTAGGCTTAGCCCAGTGCCTCTGCTCGAGAGCATGAGAAGCTGCGCGAAGTGCGAGCTGTCGGACATAAAGTCCCCGTAACTAGATTGTTACATGGCCGGATGCCAAAACGTGCAAGGTTGCACGGAGATACCTCACGTCTTTCGACTCACTAGCGTATCCCGCGAGCGCATGTCGGCGCCGCAATAAATACCCCACGGCTCGTCCCCCACTCTACCAGCGGCGGGCGTCATTCGGCTCGCAAGCCAGCCCTCAGCAGAGAGCAACCGTCATAAATGAACTCGCGCTCAGGCACTCCCTGTTGTCCAGGTTATTTTGAGGCTGGGATTTTCCTGCCCGGCGCGCGCCGGCGAGGCGCCGCCGCATTCCAACCCCCATCCCCCATCCGGCTTAAGGCCGGGCTTTCCAGCGAAACGGCACGTGCGCCACCTCGCGACGCTACAGACCCTCCCATGCCGGGGGTGAGAATTTTTTTTCGCAGCAAAATATGCCCAGGAAAAAAATTCTGCTAGCTAAAGTACCTGGTCCTGAGACCTTACATCATAATTTTTTACATGAACATAATAATATCAAAACCCTATCTAATCAAAATTTGTGAAATAAATCTGTGGGCTGTCCCCCCGTTTTTTCCTAACTATGTTGCCATTTACATTTAAACCTTACATCTATTTACATACATAAATATTCTTGACGCATCGTGAACTACATAAAATCCTGAAATACAAAACATTTACTTTACATTGAAATATTACATGATAATTCTTGACGCCTCTTGCATTACATGAAAACCTGAAATGTAAAATACAAAACATTTACGTTGCATTGAAGTATTACATAATAATTGTGGAATTCGTTATATACATCATGTGCCGTTCTTAACTGAATTTGACACATGTATGTATCTACATATAAAAATGATCACAATAACAAAACAATTTTACCCTTGAATTTATAAAATTATTTACATAGAATTTCACCGACATTTATACATGTCATGAACGTGTGTGTTCCCTACACTCGCCTGTGGATCAATTCACATAATCAAACATGCGACTAAGCGCATCTGCATTAACATTTTCTGAGCCCTTTTTGTGCATGATGCGTAAATCGAGGTGCTGAATTAAAAGGGACCAGCGTAATAATCTGGGGTTTTTGCCAGACGTATTACGCAACCAGACCAACGGGTTGTGGTCGGTTTCGACCTGAATTGTGGCCTGCCCGTCGAGATAAATCTTAAGTTTATCCTACCCCCAAATAAGAGCCAAACACTCAAGTTCTGAGGTGCCATAATGAGTTTCTGTATCACTTAATTTACGGCTTAGAAAAACAACTGGTTCTACTCCCTCGTCATTTACTTGGTAGAGAACCACGCCTAAGCCTCTCTGAGATGCATCTGCCTGAACTCGAAATTCCTTGCTATAATCAGGAGCATATACCGCTGTTTTTTCGCTAAGAGCTTGTCGCAACTCATTGAAAGACTTTTCGCATGCCTCTGTCCAGACGACTTTACCCTGGCGCTCGCGTCCCCGCAGCGCATCTGTCAGTGCCGCCGCTTTCTCCGCAAACCCGGGTATCAAGCGTCGATAATATCCTACCAAACCGAGCAAAGAACGCACTTGTTTCTTTGATTCTGGTCTGGGAAAGTTCTGGATTGCTTGTATCTTGGCTTCGGCCGGCCGCAATTTCCCGTTACCGACGACGTAACCAAGATATTTTATATTAGCCCGCGCGAACAAGCACTTGCGCGGCTGCACTGTCAATTTGGCGGATTTCAATATACTAAAGACCGTATCTAGGTGCCGAATGTGTTCTTGCCAAGTGTTACTGAAAACCGCGATGTCATCAAGGTACGGTACCGCGAATTCTTGGCAGTTTTTTAGTAAAGTCCCCATGATTTTACAGCATTGATAAGGGCCGTTCTTTATCCCGAAGGGTAACCTAAGCGGTCGATACGTGCCGAAACTGGTCACGAACGCCGAATATCTCTGCGCCCTATCCGTAAGACCTATCTGCCAGAAACACTTACTTAAATCTAACACACTAATGATTTTAGCTGCAGCTACCTGTTCAATCCGTTCTTCGAGATTGGGTAACGGAAAGTAATCAGTTTTAATAATCTCGTTGAGGCGCCTAAAATCTATGCAGGGGCGTGGAGACTTGCCCGGGGCCTCGATCAGGATCATAGGAGACGTATAATCACTCTGCGCCTCCACAATGATGTTGTCGCGAAGCATTTTGTCCACCTCTTCCCGCAATATCTTAGTTTGTCTCGGCGACATGCGGTAGGGTACACTTCGGACTACTTTATCAGTGTCAGTTAATTCAATGTCCATGGTCGTTACATCTGTAAGACCAGGTTTCTCACTAAAAATACACCTGTATTTACAAATGACATTTTTAAGTGCTTCGCGGAACTCGGGTTCAACCTTAGTATCGTTTAGCATTTCTTCCGCGTCAAAGTCGTCGGAATCTAATCTTAACGCGTAGCGGTCTAACGCGTCTTCCTCGCCTGCGGCAGTGACCGTCGCAGAACCGAGAAAGTTCACGTATTCAGTACGTTGGTGATACTTTTTCATCATGTTGATGTGATACACGCGTGGTTCTTTCCGCCCCGGCATCTGAACTACGTAATTGTGTTCGGACATTTTCTCCCGAACTTCGCCTGGCCCGACCCACTGCACCGCGAGTTTCCGCGTTCTGTTAGGCGCCAAAACCAGCACCTTCGCGCCTATTTCAAAACTGCGCGAGATCGCCTTGCGGTCGTACCACACCTTACGCTTGCGTTGTTCTTCCGCCATTTTGGTATGGGCAAGTTCACGTTAACGCTTCAGTCTATTAATCAACTTGAACACGTGCTCAACCACCGTGCTCCCTTCGCTTTCTGCTGCACCCGCAAGCTTTTCGTAAAGCAGCGTCATGGGTGTGCGGAGATTTTTCCCATAGACTAACTCGGCTGGAGAAAAACCTATCGATTCGTGCACACTCGTGCGTAACGCGAACATAATTGCAGGAAGCTGGCACTCCCAATCTGTCCCTGCCTCTACACAAAGAACCTTCATCAACCGGTTCATGGTTCTGTGCATCCGTTCTACGGCATTAGATTGCGGATGATAAGGCGAACTTCTAATTAATCTAATGCAAAATCTCTCGGCGAATTCCGCCATCAGAGTGCTAGTAAAACAAGTTCCCTGATCTGTTTGAAGCTCTCGCGGAAATCCAATCCGACTGAACAGGTCTAATAAAGCTTCAATGACCGTGACCGTCGTCAGATCACGTATGGGAATAGCCTCGGGATATTTTGTTGCTAAACACATTGCAGTTAGTATGAACTTGTTTCCTGACTCACTCGGGAAAAGGGCCACAAGCATCTACATTTACTTTCTCAAACGCCTCACCCGTTATAGGTACAATTTTTAAAGGCGCGCGAAGCTTCTCGCCGCCGTTACCTACGCGCTGGCAACTATCGCAGCTACGTACGTAATTTTCCATATCTTTGTAACAGTTCGGCCAGAAGAAATACTTGGCCATCGCGTCCTTGCTTTTCGTGACACCTAAATGACCGTGGGCGACCTCATGGCAAAGCTTCAATATAGTGCCACGATACACCCGCGGAGTCACAAGCATGGAGAATTGCTCACCGCGCTTGCTCTGCCGTTTCCGGAACAAAAGGCCGCGTTCTATAAAATAATCGCGCCGTTCCGTTTCTAGGCCTTCGGCTAGCTCGAATAGCGGTAAGAGCTCTTCATCCTGCCTCTGAGCTTTTTCAAATTCGGACGGGTCTAAACGGGCCAATGCAACGCTCCCGGAATCTACTTCAAATTCCGCGTTGTTTTCAACAACATTGCCCGGGTCATTTACCTCGCCTAACAAGACACAAGTTTCCTCGTCGGGAGCTTTCGCGTCCGACGCAGGTGTTTGGGGTGCGTCGTGCGCCCGACTTGTTCCTACAACCTCGCCTAGCTCGACCGCCCCTTCCCCCAAAGCCTCGTTCATGACCGCAACCGGTGCGTCACCAGGGCGCTCGGCGGCCGGCGCGTTGCCTGGCGCCGCCGCCATCGCCTCCGGCCCCACCCCGTCGCCCTGCCCGGCCGCCATCTGGGCACGGGTTCGCACCGCACAAAGAAACTGCGGTTCTAAAAACCCTTGCCTGATTTCCGAGAGAAGCGTGGCAGATCGATTACTCAAAATGTAATATTCTAAATCGCAATTTTTCGCGACTGCGGCCTCGGTAACAAGCTTACCGAACGGGCCTACAATTTCTACCTTAGCTACCGGTAGATTTTTCGGCGCCTCGTCCAAGGGCTGTTAACCCATACGGATTCGCCGGTATATTGATTCGGCCTGACGTATTTGCTGTTGATCAGATCAACCGTCGCCCCAGAATCTCGTAAGAAGCTAATAGGATTTCCGCAAACCGTGCCAAAAAATGTGAGAGGAAGCAACAATTCCTGCGCACTGGTGTCGACAACGTGACACATTTTCTCGCTTGATTTAAGCTGAGGGCAGTATTTCTTGATGTGCCCCGGTTTTTTACATAAATAGCACGTGCGTTCCTGCGGCTTGTCGAATTCCGCGTTTCTATCTGCCTTGGGCGCTGCGGGCTTAGAAGTGGAGGGCACGCTCTCCGTCACCTTTTTCCACTTTTGTTCCCCCACAGGCTCCTTGTGATTAACCTTAGAAAAATCTTTCCTATACGCACTAGACCTATTGTTTTCGTAGGTGTCCAGCCTACGCGCCAGATCTTGGGACTGCGAAACCTCGCCCCAAACATCTACGAAATGGGCACGTATGTCCGCCGGCACCTTCCGTTTCAACTGATCGGTGACAATCAAATCTAAGAATTGATCATAAGTTTCAACTTTCAACCCTGAAATCCATTTCTGGCAATAGTTTGTCAGTTCGCGAGCATAAACATTCCATGTAGTTTTCGCACCCTTTGCATGACTGCAAAACATCTAACGACATTTTTCAGGCGTGAATTTGTACATATCCAAAAGCTGCGTTTTGATTCGATTATAATCCTGCTCTGAAGAATCTGATCCTACAACTAACCATGTATTTATTTCATTGGGAAGCAATCCCATTAATTGACTGACCCATTCTACCGGCGCAATGTCGAGCTGACGAGCATGCGCCTCGAATACACTTAAAAACAAGGTAATATCCTCACCTTCGCCTTTGAATTTATCCATTACATGGCTGATACGGATACTACTTCTGTTTCCCGAATCTCTACTACCTAAAGATTCGCGCGAGGTAGCCTGATTAGCTAATTTCAGCCGTTCGAGTTCGTACTGCCGTTCTTGCTCTTTTTCCTGCTTTTCTTCTACGATCCGCTCTCTCTCCTGATTGGCGAGTTCTCTAACAAACTTTTCCTCATATTGTTCGCTCCCCGCGATCATTGTTTTTAGCCTTACAACCGTTTCATTCCCTTCCAACGTTTCTCCCATCTCCGTCGCGACCCTAACAAGCACCTCTTTCCTATAACCCGCTAAGGAGGACATTTTGCCTGAATTGATCCCCGGCCAGTACAAAAAACACACTTACGTTCAGTTGACCTCGGTGTCGCGTGAGCGCCAGCGCCTTCTGGATCCGGTGTTCTAGCGTCCTTCCTTCCTCTCGTTCTGGTCCGTCCGGGATGTCTCCTTCCAGTTCCAGTACCAGTTCCAGCTCCAGTTCCAGTACCAATACCAATTCCAGTTCCAGTTTTAGAAAAGAAAGGTTCCGAGTCGGATTGTACCGCCCCGAAACTACCGTACCGAATTACCGCACTTTCGGTTTCTCGTGGCGTGCACGACTCTGCCGGCGCCACGTAATTACGACGCGTGTGGACCTTTAACTGCGGTACACTGTCTTTACGCGTACTGTTCTAATTGATCAGCGTGCACCGATGGCTCTGATGCCCCGCTAATGTCCCCGCGGATGCTGTTGCAGGCTTCCGCGTTCCCCGTTCGTTATGAACGTAGTAATTGCTTCCACAAAGCTGACCGCTACTAACGAGCCCAGACGTGAGTCTTTAATCTGCTGTAACTCCAGCGTGCATGTACTATAACCGCTGCTACCAGTTTTAGACAAAAACTGCGGCACTCCGGCGTGAGTTTACAATAACCGCTGCTACCAGTTTTAGAAAAAAAACTGCGGCAGCCCGGCGTGGATTTACGATAACCGCTGCCACCAGTTTTAGAAAAAAACTGCGGCACCCCGGCGTGAGTTTACGATAACCGCTGCCACCAGTTTTAGAAAAGAAAGGTTCCGAGTCTGTGACG
Source organism: Acheta domesticus (assembly GCA_031308135.1). Taxonomy (NCBI): domain Eukaryota; kingdom Metazoa; phylum Arthropoda; class Insecta; order Orthoptera; family Gryllidae; genus Acheta; species Acheta domesticus. The sequence goes on along the minus strand of JAHLJT010003201.1, from coordinate 65,253 downwards.
TACTGGACATGAAAAGCACAGACGACAGATTCTGAATAGTATGTACAGTATATTTACAATAATAAATTACAAGATAATGTTACAAAATTGAAAACCTTAGGCAACCTTTCTATTCTCTAAGCCGCGAAACCCCGCGACCGTCCCTAGGCTTAGCCCAGTGCCTCTGCTCGAGAGCATGAGAAGCTGCGCGAAGTGCGAGCTGTCGGACATAAAGTCCCCGTAACTAGATTGTTACATGGCCGGATGCCAAAACGTGCAAGGTTGCACGGAGATACCTCACGTCTTTCGACTCACTAGCGTATCCCGCGAGCGCATGTCGGCGCCGCAATAAATACCCCACGGCTCGTCCCCCACTCTACCAGCGGCGGGCGTCATTCGGCTCGCAAGCCAGCCCTCAGCAGAGAGCAACCGTCATAAATGAACTCGCGCTCAGGCACTCCCTGTTGTCCAGGTTATTTTGAGGCTGGGATTTTCCTGCCCGGCGCGCGCCGGCGAGGCGCCGCCGCATTCCAACCCCCATCCCCCATCCGGCTTAAGGCCGGGCTTTCCAGCGAAACGGCACGTGCGCCACCTCGCGACGCTACACCACAAAGAGTGCATAGGTGGGCGGAAGTCAGGAACTTTATCCGCGCCGAGAAAAATGTGCTAACAATAGTCCTCAGTCAAGCCCGAGTAGCTAACAGACACCAAAGGAAATAGAAAACATACGGGAAAGTCTGTGCCATTCTCTAGCACCACTAGTTCTAAAACAGGGAGGCGATTAATTTAATACTAGAGCACTTAACATGGAATAACTCAATAACAAGAGCAAGAGTTGTTTGTTATTGTGGCAGTTGTTTATATGCTCAACATTTGTCGTATGTATTTCTTCAACGATGTATTAAACATGCTTCTTTGAACGAGGCACTCTATCCACAGTTTATGATATTAGTTTGAAAAGAATGGTTGTATTTGTCACGCGGGTAACATATTTACCCGTCCGGCTCACTCGGGAGCTGGAAATGACGGACCACGCCCCCACTGCCTTATTTGAGGTATTTCCACTGTAAATCGTACTAAACAATAGTTCGTAAAATTCCATGTCGAACCGAGTATCCAACACGGTGAGCATTGCAAGTATTGACAAAGAGACAGGAATCGTTTAGAGTAATGAAATTATAGATAAGATATAGAGGCTCAATCGTCAAAAGGTGCACAATCGTTGTAACAATTACTTAAGTTTTCTTGAGAGTGACCTTATAGCTTGCTTAAGCCCAAAGAGAGTTCATGTGAGCTTGATATCAAGCTAGACCGCCACCCGTCTTTTGTGTGAAGATGAGTGGTAAAAAAATTGGGTTTGCGGTAATAAATTAGTTGTAAAATAGTTAAAAATTCTGGCACTTGTTTGGTTTGATTCTGCTACGATGGACGGGCCAGCTTGATATCAAGCTAGACCACCACCCGTTTTTTGTATGAAGATTGAGTGTTAAAAAAATCGGGTTTGCGGTAATAAATTAGTAATAAAATAGTTAAAAATTCTGGTACTTGTTTGGTTTGATTGCGCTATGGTGGGCGGGCCAGCTTGTTGGACCTGTTAGCTCGATTCCAAAGACGACGTTCTACCACTCGCTGAGCCGACCCGCGTGGGCCCGCCCCTCGGGGCTCTGCTGTCTCCCTTCGCCAACCTGCGTACGGGACAATTTTCCGCCGGGGCGGAACCGCACGAGCTCTGGTGCGGCGTGCGCGCTAAGTAGCGCGCCCGGTTCGAAACTTTCTTTTCATTAGAGAATGTTTAAAAGATAATTTAAGAAAATTTTCGGTGGTATTTTTCAAATTTAAACCAAAATTTGGGTTCGTGCCATATATGGCACACCATGCGGTAAGGGGAAGATATTACATCTGTGGAAAAAATTGAAAAACATTGAAATTCAGGTCGGAAGCATCGTAACATTTATTTACTGATAAAACGCACCATATCATTTATTTAAAAAAATATATCTTACATTTAAAATTATAAAAACATTGTTTTGTGAAATGCAAAACAATTTCTTTCTTTGTTGATACGCAGGTTGACTTCATATTTTTCACATGCAATAAAAGATTTCCCTTTACACTCAGTATATTTACACCTCCCTCTGGTGTCACTCCAAATTGGCATATGATTCAATTCATCCTGTCTAACTTCTTTGCATGATACGTCTGCTGATGGACCCTTTCGCTTCTTGTTTTGATTTTTTTTTCAAATCATTGCTTGGTCTGCCTACCTTTCTCTTTCCTGGACTTCCAGATTTACATAACACCTCTGCTATTGCTATTTTAAAATCAGCTAGAGGCATGTACGTGTCATGCATTTTCCTCCACAATAGCCAACTATTGACACACACTAAATTGAACAAATGAAACATTCTTTTGTGGATACCATTTCTTAGACCTGATTTGTATCCTGTAAGACCCTAGCATAGAGTCTAATCAACCCCTCCCATGTAATTGTTATATAAAACTACAGACTGAGGGCATTGTACTTCCCGATCACATTTTTCTTTTCTTGAATACCTCAACTTTGAAGACGCTGGGCAGGAACCAGCATATGTAGAAGGAAATTAACTACTTTGTGTAGCCAAGACACAGATGATACATCTAAATCAATTTTACGTACCTGTTCAACCATAGTACCTCTTATATTTTTGTTGTAACGATATTCTTTTTTACACCAGTAAGCCTGTTTGGATTAATTGTTCCTAATGATAAAATTCCCAAGTGCACAACTAAAGGGATGCTTCTGAACCAGTTGTCAAAAAATACCTAGTTCCTCACATGTTTTGGTACTGTGTCTGTCAAATGCACATTATTACTGCTCGCACCCAAATCAGGCACTCCTTGAGGTACATCATTACTCTGAGCACCTGCGTACAAATCAAAATCATAACTAAAACCAGATATACCACTTAACACATATACTTTATACCCCTACTGTGATTTTTTGCGTTGTATTGCTTCAGTGTCGATCTTGATTTAGTTCGAGTTATTTGCTCTTCAACAGCTAATACTGTTCTCTCGGCACAAGCAAAAGTGTCTCCCTGATTTTGTCCAAGAGAAGTCTTATTTTGTGGAGCTTATCATGACCCTCTTTTCCAGCAGGTTTAAATGTATTATCATTTGAAGTGTATGAATCGTTTGATATTTTCCCCACATATTACACGGCATAACATTGCTAACCACTTGAGGTGGCCTTGATAGTATTGAAATTGAAGCGCGGAACCGAAAATTTAATTGAATGTCGAGGAATGTCTCATCTTTTAGATTGTTGTGAAAAATGTTTCTTTGGGGCCTTTGTCCACAAAATTTTTGTTTTTAAGCCCCTAGAACGCTTTGTTTAGGAGTTATTTGACGAAAACTTTCAAAAGTGTTGTGGGTTGCATTTGACTTGAATATTTGTTTTTTTGTTTTGTTGTTTTTTTTTTTCAAATCCTTCATATTTTTAAAGTCGAAGTTCAATTCGTCACGTCTCTGTGAAATTCTTTCTTTAGAGACCTCATTTATAAAGATTAGTTACGTGTGAGAGCCGTAACGGAAAGTTATAATACTGAAATAATACAGGAGACGATTATTAAAGACAAAGCAAAACACAATCACTAAAATTGTATGACACACTCACCTTAGTGAGGGAACTGTTGTCCATTTTTTTATCTGGCAAGTTTCCACTGTGTAACAGTCGAGGACACATTGTGAACTTATCACGACCTCCCAAAGTGTTCTAAAAGAATATACTGTCCCAGTGATTAATAACGTAAGCTCGGCGTATGAATATGCAGTGTGGCAACTCTACAAATAAAATAAATCTTTACACCTGATCTTTCTCAATTTTGTCTAACACATTGCCATAGGCGTTGGTAAAAACATTCATTTCTATATTGGTATAAAGTTTGATTTAATTTAGTCTGAAAGTGTTTCTGAAATAAGTGGAGGGAATCTCTTGACCTGTGTCCAAAATAAGTGGGTTTTCAAAATCAAATTTATTTTCATTGGGGGTTTGAAGGGGGTTTCCACCGGTTTCGGTGAGTTGAGTGGTTTCGGGTTAGCATCGGTCTCCACTGCTTGGAAGCAGACGTCCAGGAGGGGTTTTGATGGGTTCTGTTGCGGAAGGAGTCGCGAGGCCGTCGTCCGAATTCGTTCCCGTTGGAAGCGCAAGGGTCTGCATCGTGTTGGTGGTGACCGGTCGAGGTGTCTCCAGTGTTGCCGTCGTCCTCTACCACATCCACATTCCGGTCCATGTCCACTGCCTGGTGGTCTTCGGTGTCAGTGCCTCTATCCAATCCGGCAGCGGCAGAAGCCGCGCCTGCCCTCGGAACCGCCGGTCGCTCTCCAGTGCGACGCGTTTAAAGCAGTTACGTGTCGCGGCCGAGAAGTCGAACGGGATGTCTGCCGGCTCTCTCCTCCGTCCCATTTCAGGCGTTACTGTGAGCGTCCGCTTCGGTGTTGATCGCAAGAATCGCAAGTATGTCCGCTTTCGTCCAAGGTGCTTCGTAACAAGAAGAAAATCGTTGATATGAGTTCAATGCCAATTGTTCCGACAATCAAAACTCACGGGAAGTGTAATGACAAGCGGTCAACGGTGAGGGAGGGGAAGGGAATGGGAGAGAAAGTGGAAGAGGGGAGGGGAGGGAAGAGAGCGGATCAGGGGAAAGGTAAAAGGCGTGGGTGGGTGTGACCGTAATGAATTGCTAATTTTGGATGTTAACCAGCACATTATCGTAGCAATTAGTAAAAGCATTTATTTCTGTCTTGGTGCTCATAGACTTACGAGGTTTTATATTTTCATGTCTCAAGACAAAGCCTTCCTTGATAGTTATCTTGCGCTAGAACAGCTGGACTATCTAAATTTATGTGGTGGGCGGTTTGAATACAATGTTTCGTGAGAGTAGTGCCGGTAGGACGGCTGATTAAGGTTATTCTTGTGCTCACGCATCCTATCTTTCAACATGCGTGAAGTCTGTCATATATAGACGATGGATCGTGTATAGACGTATGTTTTAATAAAATGGTGTTGAAAAGGGGGAAATATAACAATGAAAATGTGGGCTAGGAGACTCCTTCCATATACTACTTTCATTTCCATTGGTAAACGCATGTATTTGTACGCGTTGGGCAGTTGTAGAAATGCAGGTCACCTGCAAATGAACTCGGTCTAGAAACTCGAGATAGAATTTTGTCTTCCTTGGAAAATGCAGGCAGCGTTCTATTCCAATTTATTCACAAAATTACTCCTTATCGTAACTATCAATGCACTTAATTCTAGAAAAAGGACATTAAAGTCGAAAAAAAATAATTAAGGTACCATTTGTTCACATTAGAAAAATAATTTTTGCGTTATTTTGCGGTCACGGCGCGCATCTGCTGGAGTACAACTAAGACGTTCCCTTTCCCGCCTTCGTCGCAATATACAGTTCCGTATTACTACGTAGCATCATCTTGTTAAAATCCGCTCCCTTGTCAAGGAGATAGAAACACACACCCAAGTAGCGGCTATCAGACATAAATGGCAGTGAGTCTCCAAAAGTTTAATGTCAGCTGCAAACTCGTGAAGGAACTTAATTCGGGTGTCCCAGTGTAGCAAGCAATATGAATTGGGAGAGTAGTTTGTCTTTGTCGAATGGTTGACATCTGCAAAACGTCCACCAACCGTTTCACCGTCTCCAAATGGCCTGTGTCTATAACAGCAGGAAAATCGGCGATGTTTTCTGAAGAGAACATTGCAGTTTGGTACATGGCAATTACCCCGCGTTGAAAATTACTTTCATTTACTTCACCGTGTATTTCATTATATTCTGTAGAGTCGCATATATTTCCGAACGGTTCAATTAATTTCCATCATATAAGAGGCATTAGACGATTCTGGATTGTTACGACTACTGGAAATTGGACACAATATCAAAGCCAATATAGCGACATTCTAATGTTGGCGCTACAACCCGAGGTGGTCTTGGCCTGCTCAACAATCTTCTGCCACTCCTTCCTGTCTTGAACCATCTTTTTCCAATTCTTAATTTTTATTCTACATAGGTCTTCCACAATGTCATCTTTACTTTTGTTTTTGGTATGCTCGCAGCTATCGGTTTCCAATCTTATTTTCTTAGTGATTCTGTATGGAGCCGTCCTTGCTAGATGTCCGATCCATGGCTATTCTCCTAGGTTTTATTTCTCTAACAATATTTGTTTGTTTAGTCAGTACTCCCAATTCACGTTTTCAATCTCCAGATATTATCACAAAGTCTCGTAGGTCCATAGATTTTCCTCAAGATTTTCTTTCAAATTTACTTAATTTTTGTTGACTCTGTTGCTTCAGTACCCATGTTTCGCGCCCATAAATTACTATTGTTTTTTAACAGTATTGTATAGTTTCAATTTTGAATGTTCTCAAAGGAATTTACTGTCATTGTTTTTTATATCCATAAGATGCGTTATTTCCAGCCACAATCCATACTTTTATTTCATCTATCGCGTTGTTAATATAGACTATTGGGACAAGCTTTTTAAGTGAGTGCAAATTTTTAATTTCCAAGTCTTCTCTTTTTCCTTTCTGCCTTTCAGCATCGGGATAGCCATTTGACATATTCCTCCTTATATTGTGCCTTGCGTTTTACTTCTTGTTGTTAGTCCATTCCTATGACATACATCTGCTACATACATTTCTCAGGTTCCCCTTACCACATTTCCGCTAGCAGATATTCGCGAAAAACGTATTCCACTGCACCCAGAAACTAACCTAAAAAATGGATTTTTTTTGTAGAATTGTTTGTCCATCGTTTGACCACGTTTGACCACCCTTTAGAAAATTTTTACCAACATTTAATGCCTCAGGTGGCGCATGCCTTTTTTCTGTAATGCTATGGAAATCTTTGAACAGTTTTGCAGCCATGGTGCCAACATTATAGGTGCAGTACAGAACGTTATTTTGTTCTATAAAACTGGACAAAATCAAAAATCTTTGTCTATACAAATCTTCACTCACTCCATTTGTGACATACGATATACTGTTATAAATTATCACATTGTTGGTTACCAGATCTAATTTATCCTTATAAGTAATTTTGTCGATGTAAGCATTGCAAATTATCTCCACTATTGCATTAAATGAACACGAATTCTTAACTTGTACAAATTTGTTTTCCAACCAAACGGGGGAGAGAATGGACCCATTTGAGAATTTTATTCGGACGTCGCCTCTTTGTTCTATGTAATATTTGAACGTCTGGATAAGGTGTGACGTAGTTCCGTCTGGTTGCGCTGTTTTGTTCTTCAGTATCGCAAACTTCATGTCTTCTGTTTTGGAATAATTGAAATAGAATGCTTACATTTTTTATTGTCTTCTGACACAAATTGATGCGAATAATTTTTCTTTTTTCTGTTCATTGTATTTTGAAATTTCCTTATTGGGTTCATGCGCATTTGTTGAATTTAGCTTCCCTTTCATTTGTAGATTATAGTTCCATTCATTTTCTTTGCAATCGTCATTATCTTGGTCTGTACCAACTTCATACACCGCATTTTTTCCTAAATTCTTACAAGGATTATTTTTGTTTTCCCTAGTTTCTTCTTCATAAAGATAGTTCCTGTCTTTTTTAATAGATTTGTTTTCCCCTGATCCTTTCACTAATTTGCACGACCCTTCAATGGCTTGCATATGTCTCACGAATTTTTTTTTCTGCGCGAAGATGATCACCGATATTGTTCAGCACGTTACTCAAGATTTCCAAAATAGGCCTCAACAATGGCTGAAGATGCTACGTCATGCATGGATTCAAAATAAGTTTCATAACGTTTGTCCACAGGACAAATTATTGTGCCAAATTAAGTATTCTTTTTATTATTGACTGCAAATAATACGGGTTTGGACTCCCATTGGTAAATTATAAGTTGCCACAGCACCTTCTGCTCGGACTTTTAATCTATAAATTAATGAAGTTATGGATAAACTTCATCTTGAACTTCATGATCGTCACTGCTGTCACCATCTTCTGTTTCTTTTATATCGAGATCAAAAGTTGCAATAGCTTGTAACATTTTTTTTTATTTCTTTGGCTTGTAAGAACAGTTTTCATCTTCATCTTCATCCTCGCATTCGCTCAAGGCAACAATGAGCACTGAAAGGAGCAGTTTTTTAAGCTGCATTTTAGTTTTGCAAGTGGTCGTAGCTCCGATGAATCGTACATAAAAATGGTTAACTTTTGGTGCTCTTCCTGAGAATATAGATTTTTTTTTTAGATATGCTTATATTCAAATGAACAATGTCAATTCTCACGAAATATTTTAAATGCTCTATTTCACTGTTACCTATCATTCTGAAACATTCAGATTTGTACACTTTGAGTACAGTTGTTAAAACTCAAAGTAATTACATTTAAAGAAAAATCACAGAACTCCCTTTGGATTCTTCCCCAATGCCTTAAAAAACACATTCATTCAATATAACATAGAATTTGTGTCGTGTTTTGCACTACTGGAACAGTTTCATTGTCTGTAGAGACATCGACTTGATACAGGAAAATGGGTTTTATTTCATTATTAGGTTTTTTATTGATTTACATATGCTTCCCGTTGCATCAATTGCAATTGTATGTTTCTGGTTTATTAAACTTTTAAAAAGAATTTGTAGTGGTGAGAAATAAATACAAAAGAATGGGTCCATCCCAATACCATTGATGTACCCAGCAAATTCTCCGTTATAATTAAAATTATATAATGCTTGCACTGCATGAATACCTGATGTAGCTCCAAATTCTCTATTAATGACTTCTTCTGTTATCTTTCGAAGAGTAGCAAGTTTTGGAATATAACACGGTTCTTCATCGCCGAATTCCGTAACTTTAAATACTGCTTCTTTCCGCCACAAGGAGGCTCTGGCGGCAAGCAATCTTTCCCTACTGCTATTCTCGCGTTACCCATTATTTGCCGTCGTTAGGTGTTCAATCCCTCGGGTAACTGGTAATACCGCTTCCTTCCGCGGGTTTTGATATACAATGTTCATCGAATTTCGTAGGACATTCTTTGCAAATGCCTTCTATTTTCAAATACACTTTTTCTGCATTGTTTGAAATGTTTGTGTTCCTATGTCCAGGAAAACACAGAAATTTGTCAAGTTTTTATTGAACAAATTAAATATCAGTGCCAGTTAACAAATCCGGTAACCAAAGAATTAGTCCATAAACATAAGCCAGGTTACAGTTTTTCAGAAGATGTACCCAAATCAAGCCGTGTTCACCAGTAATCCGTCCGAATGTCCAATTCACAATTGCCGGGTCCAAAATATCACTATGTCGCCGATCACACTATCTCACACCAGGAACTCCACACTAAAACTGTCTGTCAACTCGGCGGCGGGGCCCGCTTTTATTCGTCCCGGCGGCGTAGCCTCGCTTCCACTCTGGGGCTTAGCTGACCGGCTGCCTTCTCTTCGTTTGCCCGGTCTTATCACGGTCCGCTGCTCTGTAAGTTGCAGCCGTGTGCTGGCGGTTATCGCACGATTTGACTCGCCGCACACCACCGCAACAGTTTGCCCTTTTAAAACCCCAGGGCACCTTACCCTTTTCGTGACACTTTTGCCACTACATCAGTTTAGGGTGGACGAAGAGAATATTTGCTTGTAAGCGATTTGGATGTCTCTCCATTGGTTTCCTCCTCACGTGGTGCAATTTTCTGCCACTTCATTTGTTAAATGAATTGAAAAGTTGAGGGGTTTTACTCTGTTAACGTTTAGAATGGAGTCTGCAAAGTGATAGGTATGGTCATCACTATCGCTTGAATTTAAAATTCAGTAATTTTCATATTTCTTTAAGAGTGACAATTCCAATCGTTCCCTAACTGTGGAATGAATATTGTTTCTATTTATTCGTAAATAGAAATCTAACGTTTGAGGTTTTATAGAATTATCGAAGGCTTTTGATATAGCATTCCATATTTCGTTCCGACGAGTTTTTAAAACATTAGTTTTCGTACAAATCATTTCGACACAACATATCCACAATTTCATGAACACTTAGTACTGCATCTCGAGGCATTCTGACAGTTATAAAAACTCAGTGTACTTTATAGACGCGTTATCTTCAAAATAAATCCATTCAAATTACTGTTTAAAATTTCCCTTAACTTAATAACTTTAGATAAACTACAAGCGCAGTAAGTTACAATTGAATCAAAGTGTGATTGATGATTGAGTTCATTCTGGTTGCAGCAGGAAACGTAAGTGTACATTTTAAACCCCTTACTGCATGAATTTTTATTTTGAGGAAAAAAACTTTCTCATGTTTATTTTCATTAGAGAATGTTTAAAAGCTAATTCAAGAAAATTTTGAATGATGTTTTTCAAATTTAAACCAAAATATGGGTTCGTGCCATATATGGCCCGCCGGGCGGTAAGGGGAACATATTACATCTGTGAAAAAAAATTGAAAAACATTGAAAATCAGGTCAAAAGCATCATAACATTTATTTATTGATAAAAAGCACCATATATAATTTTTTTAAATAAATAATTAATCTTACATTTAAAATTATAGAAACATTATGTTCTGTGAAATAATACAAATCAATTTCTTTCTTTGTTGAGACACAAGTTGACTAGCTATTTTTCACATGCAATAAAAGATTTCCCTTTACACTCAGTATATTTACACCTCCCTCTGGTGTCACTCCAAATTGGCATATGATTCAATTCATCCTGTCTAACTTCTTTGCATGGTATGTTTGCTGACGGTCCCTTTCTCTTCTTGTTTTGATATTTTTTTTCCAAATCATTGGATGGTCTGCCTACCTTTCTCTTTAATAGTAATAATAATAATAATAATAATAATAAGTCACATATACAATTACAATCGTATGACGAGTCAGTGATGTTTTGGGTGGAGAGAGTGAAGTTACATTACTGTCCGGAAGCAAAACAAGGGGCTATCTCAGCATTTCCTCAAAGGACCAGGGAAACTGGACAAAAACCTGATCGAGATGGGGTCATTGGCCTAGGAATTATCCTACCACAATAGATCAATAGCCTACTACAATATTTGTTACAGCTAGATTAAGATATTATACAGTATATAATTATTTTTAATAGCAAAATAATTTAACATTTCCAGATTGTAATGTTTAATGTAAAAGTGAAATTCACTTGCTTTTGTAATTTTACTGCTACTACGTATAATAATAATAATAATAATTATTATTATTATTATTATATAATAATAGTACTCGTTGAGAAATGATTAAATAACATTGTTAACAGAACCTAATGTATCTGTCAAATTAAGGGTGAAGGAATAGAATTTTGATCAAGCATTCTCCTCCTACATCAATCCACCTGCAATTTAATACAACGGGAGGCAGGACAGGATAAGCCAGGTTCTTTTTTCATTGCTTCAGCTTGAACAGTCAACATGAAACAGAAAGTCAAATGGGATAAGAATTTTTGCTTATTTATATGTTGTTAGGGAAATAGAGTTGTGATTTGTGTATTCCTTCACACTGTAGAACATGTTGTTAAGCAGGAAAGCTTTCAATTTACTTTTGAACGTACGTACTGTGTTTCTTTAATATCATGGCCTAGCTTGTTGTAAAGTGTAATGCCCTCTATTAGGGTACTTTTTTGATGAAGTGTAGTTTCAGAGTGGGGAACATGTAGGTTATCCTTTTGACGAGTGTTGTAGTTGTGTACATCAGAATTTAGAGAAAGTGTCTTTGTTTTCCATGAGAATCTTCTTTGTTAATACCACTATTTCAAATATGTACATGCATGATAGAGGAAGAATCCTTAGTTTATTAATAATAATAGAAACGCGTACAAATTGTACAAAGAAATTATAGCTTAGTTTTTACAGAGTTTAATAATTGGTATGTCTCTTTTTTCTGCACTGAGTTATATGATACCGGTCACAAGGTTGATAGCACAGTTCACATACGCAGTTTTCATCAGGTTGATGGTACGTCTTTGTGGAACAGATTTTGTGGTGATATCCATGAGTCGCTAGGGAATTGACGAAGTGTCGAAGGTCTTGGTTGGCTTCCGTCCAGGATCGGTCCACCATGGCTTCCGTGGAGTAGAAGTCTATCCATATCTCCTTTCGTTTCTCCACTCTTTCTAGCAGTACCCTTGTATAGCAACTGGTCGATGGCAGGTTATGTTCTAGGCGCAAGTCCTCTAGTAGGAAGGATTCCTTTGCAAGTTCATATACAAGTCTGGATTTCGTATATTTGGAAACCCCGAGGACAGTTTTTAGGAAGCGGGATTTTACTGCTTCTATAGTGCGAAGGTCGTTTGTGGTTAGCTTCTCCCAGCTTCTCCCATCCTTAGTTTATTGAACAGGGGTTTGCAAGACTCCAGCTTAGGAGTGCTGGTCATTGTTCGCAGTATTCTTTTTTGGATAATAAATGTGCGAGCGCTTTCAGGGGAATTTCCCCAGAAAATTATTCCATATTTTAGGTGTGAGTGCACATTTGCAAAATACATTGTCCGAAGTGTCTCAATGTTGGAGTTCGACCTGAGGGTGTATAGTGCATAGCAAGATTTGGTGAGCTTCTTGTTAAGATTTGAAATGTGAGCGTTCCATTTTAGGTTTTCTTGGATTGTTAGACCTAGGAAGGTGGTTTCATGAGTTATCGTTACAGGGTTATTATTTATGAACAACTGCTGTGGGAATTTTTCTTTGGTTCGGGGATTCATAAAATTTAGAGAGACTGTTCTGCTGGTGTTTATGATGAGATTGTTGTCTAACCACTTTACTAGTGCATGCAGAGTTTTCAGAGTTTCTTTTTCTAATTATTGTTGTGTTTTTGCTTTGATGTTTGATGATTGTGCTTATGTTTGTGTCACCTGCAAACAAAATTATTTTGTTATTCCTTAAAGCTAAAGGCATGTCATTTATGCATACAAGGAATAGAATTGGCCCAAGGATGGCCCGTCGAGGTGGGTTGGTCCACGTCCTGACGGGGGGATGCAGAGAAGGCTCTCAAGTGTTCCTTTCTCCATTTTTTTTTTCATCTTCTTGCTTCTCATTTCATGTCATGTACGTTCTTTTCACTCCTTTTTCTTCCTCACTGGCCTTCTCTGTATGCTGAACGCCCACCCATGTGTTTGCCGTGCATGGCGACCCGTGTCGGAGGGAATGTGTGTCCTGGCAGTTGAGGGACCTGTTTGTTTCCCTATCTAGTCCTAGTGCTACTGTTCGCCTTGCACTAAGGAGTACGTTGATTACGTATTTTGGGGAACATTCCCTGTAGGTTCCAACACACTCGCTTTGGCCCCGGACTCTTCTAGACGGGCGGTCGGGAGCTAACCCACTCCCGATCAATCGGCTAGGGCTAGGACTAGGTCTTGTACTGAACTCCAGGGTGAGCGGCGGAATCCACGGCGGTGCAGCGCTGTGTTATTCCCCCACTATATCCTCGTGGCAACCCTGGCACTCCGATGGAGTGTCCCCTTGTTGGGCTCCGTGGTGGGTGGGGACCACGAGGATGAACCTATTCCATCTACATGGATACTTCACCTTTCCCCCCGCCCTCTTCCGCAAGGAAGAGGAGATTTGCAGAAAGAACTATTGATTTGAATAGTTTCTTTTCTAGAGAAGAAGATCGACCCAAGAAGCCTCGTTTCCTCCTCATGACATGTGCCGAGGAAGGTAAGACTTTCAAAACTGTGAGTGCTGTCCGTCTGGCGCGAGCTATCGAAGAAGCCTACGGGAAGCTCCAAGCGGTCGTGCGACAAAGGAATGGAACCATTCTTTTTGAAGCGCGTACCGACGAGCAGATTGTAAAAAATTCAAAATACGAAGCAGATTGCCGGCCTCCAGGTAGTAGTCACGGTTCATCCCACCTTGAACCTGAGCAAAGGCGTAGTCAACCACGAGGACTTTGCTACTGAAACGGAGGAAGATCTTCTAAACTTTTTTAAGACCCATGGCGTGACTGAGGTGTACAGGATCGGAAGGAAGGAGCAGGGGAAAGTGATCCCTACTTCTACCCTGATCCTTACTTTTGACCGACCATCCCTCCCGGAAAGGATCGTTACCGCTTTCTACAACCTCCGTGTGCGGCAGTATGTGCCGAACCCTTTGCGCTGCTTCAAGTGTCAAAGGTTTGGGCATACCCAACAGCGATGTATGTCCGTTAACGCGGTTTGCGGGAAGTGTGGATCGTCAGTTCACGACCCACAACCCTGCGACAAACCACCGCACTGTGTGAATTGCGAAGGCGATCACCCAGCCAACGACAACCAGTGCCCCACGTTTCTCCGGGAAAGGGAAATCCAAAAAATAAGGGTAACCGAAAAGGTTTCCTTCCCTGAGGCGAAGCGTAGGTTCCAAATCAGGAATCCAGTGGACCTATCTCGATCCTTTTCCAGTGCTGCAAAACCTAAGTCCCCGGGGGTAACAGCGAGTTGTCAAACTCACTGTACCCCAGCGGTAGTTTCGCACTTTAGTTGTCAGGTGTCGCCGACAGACTTCCCCGAAGATTCGGCATGTATCCAAGGTGGGAAAATTATAATTCCCACAAAGTACAAAAAACCTGTGCAAAAACACCACCAGAAATCGACCACTGAGACTTCTACTGAAATCGATCTTAAACAGACACCGCCTCCCAGGAAAAATACGTCATCCAAATCCCGTCCACCTCTTTCTGTCTCTGAGAATCACATCGGACGATCCTCCAGCCCCTATAGATCTCGGTCACCCGTGGCCAAAAGTCGGGAAAACCCCCCGACCATATCCAGCAGCAGTCAGGATGACTCTGCTGTTGATGAGGAACCCCACGAGAGTTCCTCTACAACCATTCAGAAGGTGAGAAAGAAAAAAAAGCAACCAAAGAAATAATTTCTCATAATGGCTCTCTCATGGAACTTAAATGGTCTTCGTGCTCACTCAGAAGCATTAAGATTAATAATTTCTCGCCACAAACCATTTATAGTCTGTCTTCAGGAAACTCATCTTCTCCCTCATCATCCCCTGTCTCTTCGCGGATTTAACATCTATCGGTTTGATCAAGACGACGGACTTCGTGCTCACGGCGGCGTTGCGGTACTCATCCGCGACTCCCTGTTCTCGGAGGAACACAACGTTCGAACCGACCTCCAAACAGTTTGCGTACGGGTACACCTACCATCGTTCTCTTTTACGGTGTGTAGTATATACATTCCCCCTGGCCAAGTCGTGTCACAAGAGGAACTCGAAGATGTTTTTTCTCAGTTGCCCGCCCCTTTTTTTATTGCGGGGGATTTTAATGCCCACAATCCCCTCTGGGGTGGCACGAGGACCTGCCCGAGAGGTTCTATCCTCGAAAATATTATTGACCAGCAAAACTTAATTCTTCTGAACTCCGGGAATCACACTCATTTCTCCATGGCGTCAAACACCTTCTCGTCAATCGATCTGGCACTCTGCAGTCCATCCCTATCTACCATGGTAGAGTGGACCGTACTCGATGATCTACATGGGAGTGACCATTTTCCCACTTTGGTCCACTTTAATGTCCCTGATTTAGACGGCATCCACCCTCCTCGCTGGCTATTCCATCGAGCCGACTGGGATACATTCAGCGAGAAAATTATAATGCCAGACCACTTCTCAAATAATATCGATACCTTGGTGGCCCAATTCACCGACGCCGTTCTTCGCGCAGCCACCATTGCGATCCCGAAGTCTACGTGTCGGCCACGACGCGTCCCTGTGCCTTGGTGGAATGCTGACTGTGCCACCGCGGTGCGAGACCGAAAGCAAGCACTCGCTAGGCTCAATAGGTTCCCCACCGCATCAAACCTGATCGATTTCAAAAGAAAGCGGGCCAGAGCCAGATTAGTAATACGGGAAAGTAAGACCGCTTCCTGGAGAGCCTTTATCTCTTCTCTTTCTTGCCATACCCCGCCTAAAGTAGTATGGCGAAAGATCCGACAGATCGGAGGAAGATTTTCCCCATCATCTGTCCCAGGACTTCTTATTAATGGAAATCTTATTACTTCTCCAGAAAAAGTAGTTGAGGAATTGGCCTGTCATTATGAAAATTCCTCCAGTTCCTTACACTACTCCCCTAGCTTCTTGAAAACGAAGAGTAGAATGGAGAAATGCAGATTGGACTTCTCAACCTGCCTGGAGGAAGATTATAACGCCCCTTTCTCCATGGATGAATTTTCCTGTGCGCTCACCCGTGGGAAAGATTCTGCTCCAGGACCAGACCAGATACACAACCAAATGTTAAAACACCTGCCGGAAGAGGCACGTATCTTTCTCCTCCGTATCTTCAACAAGATTTGGATGGAACATACCTTCCCTAGAACCTGGCGCGAAGCTATTATTATTCCTATTCCTAAAGAAGGAAAGGACAGGACAAAGCCGTCAACCTACCGTCCAATCTCGCTCACAAGCTGTATATGCAAACTTCTGGAGCGAATGGTGAATACGCGTTTGGTCTGGCACCTGGAGCAGAGAAACCTACTTACCCCCATCCAATGTGGTTTCAGGAAGAACAGGTCAACCATGGACCACCTTGTCACCCTTACCACACAGATCTCCACTGCTTTCGTGCTACATCAACACCTGGTAGCAATTTTCTTTGATATAGAGAAAGCTTATGATACTACCTGGAGGTACGGCATTCTTCGCACCATCCATTCTTGGGGTCTTAGGGGTCGGCTCCCCCCTTTTTTTAGTAGCCTTTCTTTCCTCAAGATACTTCCGCGTTCGCCTTGGTGACAGGTTATCCGCCAGCCACCATTTAGAAAACGGGGTCCCTCAGGGCTCAATTCTGAGTGTCACTCTGTTTGCCATCGCTATCAATAGTATAGCGTCGATAATCCGAGAGCCGGTGAAAGCATCGCTCTTCGTTGACGACTTTGCCATTTTCTGCTCTTCCAAGAGTATTCAAGTGATAGAGAGACAATTACAACTTGTCCTCAACAAATTGCAGGAATGGACTGATGCGACAGGTTTTAAATTCTCCGCATCAAAACTAGCTGTATGCACTTCTGCAGGATTTATCATCTTCATAACCACCCCGATCTTTTTCTTGGAAGCCATCTTCTACCTTTTGTGGACTCTGCAACTTTCCTTGGGCTTACTTTCGATAAGAGCCTAACTTGGCGAAATCATATACGTAAACTGAAGAGCCGATGTGTCTCACCTCTGAACCTCCTCCGCACCCTTACAGGCAGCTCTTGGGGAGCTGACCGTGTGTGTCTCTTGCGTTTGTATAGAACCCTCATCCGCTCTATTTTGGATTATGGATGTATTGTATATGGGTCAGCGTCACCATCAACCCTCCGGCCATTAAATACCATTCACAACGCCGGTATAAGAATTAGTACAGGCGCCTACCGCACGAGTCGCATCGAATGCCTCTTGGCCGAAGCTGGAGAACCATCTCTGAGCCGAAGGCGAGATATTTTATTAGCCTCTTATGGGGCTAAAGTGTCGGGACTGGTTGACCACCCTTGTCGTCGTATAATCATCCACCCAAAGTATGAGTCCTCGTACAATCTTCGAACTTCGTTACCCCATCCCCCAGGTATTAGATTACGAAATCTTCTCCGGGAATTAAAAGTAGAACTTCCCACCCCTGTGAGACCACAAGTGACCGGATCCCCCCTTGGAAACTCCTCCTTCCCAGTATTGACTTCAGACTCTCCCATTTACCCAAACAAACTACTAGTCCTCTGGTTTACCAGAAGCAGTTTCTGGATATGAGAGAATCCTATCCGGATCATTTATTCTTATACACGGATGGTTCATCGTGCAGCGACGCGGTGGCATGTGGTTTTTACTGTATCAGGGCCACCAAATCATTTCGGCTTCACTCCAAATGCAGTATTTTCACTGCCGAAATGTGTGCAATCTTTGAGGCCCTAAAATACATTGAATCAGCGACGTTGCGGCGAGTAGTTATCTGTTCCGATTCTCTCAGCTCTCTTCAAGCTGTCTCCCGTCCTTCGTCAGACTACCTGACTTTATCCGTTCAAAGCCTGATTCATCGTCTTCTGTCCCGCCGCTATGACCTGGTACTTAGTTGGGTCCCAGGCCACGTGAGTATCAGAGGGAACGAACTGGCCGACCAGGCGGCGAAATCAGCGACTCGTAAAACTCGTATCGACATCCCTTCTGTGCCATTATCCGATGTTCAGGCTTTCTTGAAACGATCCGTGCTTAGAGCGTGGCAAACAGAGTGGCACAATAGCACTTTCAAACTAAGTGCGATAAAGAATTCTGTGTATCCCTGGCGCTCCTCATCACGGTCCTGTAGACGCGAGGAAGTTATTTTAACCCGTCTTCGTATCGGACACTGCCATTTCTCTCATGGTTTCATTCTCCGAAATGAAACTCCCCCCATCTGTGACTCGTGCCAGACTGTTCTTTCCGTGGAACACGTCCTGCTGTACTGTAGGAAATTTGTTGGCAGTCGACGAAGACATGACCTGGGCAACTCGCTACAAGTGGTGCTCGGGGATGACGATTCTGCGCTCTCAAAACTTTTTTGTTTTTTGAGAGAAAGCAGAATATATAATTTTATTTGAAAGAACAATGTTTTATGTTGTTTTTTGGCCCCTTTACAGCCAATTTTACGTTTTAAGATAAATTTTACGCGCCCTTTTTCTATTTTCCTTCTGCCATTTCTACATGTATACTTGATGCAGAATTCGAGCCTCCTTTTTAGCCCATGTACATGCTTTTAAACAGTGAGTAAGTTACATATGCAACACTGAATATTCTTTTCTCCAAATACTCTGGCATGGGCGCCAATGACCACAGCAGTCGAAGCGCCCTTTAAACCCTATTCAATCAATCAACCCAAGGATGGATGCTTGTGGGACTCCACAATTTATCATCTGAGGGCAGGGGTAGTATGAAGAGATTTTGTTTTCTTTAATGTGCTGGAGGGTGGCATTATTTGTATTATATATTATTAAGTTGGCTGTCCGGGTAACGCCGCGTCCATGGCAAAGGTGCCGACGTTTCGGTCGCCATTCTGCGACCTTCCTCAGGGCGTAATGGGAGGAAGGTCGCAGAATGGCGACCGAAACGTCGGCACCTTTGCCATGGACGCGGCGTCACCCGGACAGCCAACTTAATATTGACTCCGGCCGCGGAAGCCTACGCTCTCGGCATTATTTGTGTTTTATGAGCTACGAGAATAAATTGTATACTTACTGCAGAAACAGATTCCTCAGATGAAGATGAGCGTGAAATAATTTTTTTTCACTGAGCTGATGCAGTCATTTCCTGTATTACGACGTAAACACGGCCTACTACAAACGCTCGGGCACAGACAAAGCACGCTGTTCAAGAACGCATAGAGTTCCTTGTGTGGCCAAAAGATGGCAGTAGTTGGGTTAAAAGTCCTCCAAAGAACGTGCTAGAGACGATCCACCATGCATTTAAGAAGTCTAATGACCCAGAACGTAACAGACAAAAGAATGGTTCATGACATATATGGCACAGAATGCGGTAAGGGGTTAATGCACCCTTTCATCTGAAATTAAAAAAATAAACTAAGTTTTTTGTTGATTTTTCCATACAATAAAATTAAAATACTTCTTTGAATTACACTTTACATTTCTTTTAATTACACATTACATTTTACAGTGACACAAGTAAAACAGTTGCACACAAAAAAAAAATATAAAATGACCTTCCGTTAGGCGCGAGTGATTTCAATGAACGCGTTTGAACTTTTTCTTTTACATGGAAACTCCTAACGATCGTAAATTATCACTGGTTTACGGGGCTTGGTCAAAAATCTAAACACATGGTTTGGTGAGGTTTCGGAAAAATATACGTCCGTTACTAGTACTGTACAAGATGAGAAAAAAGAAAATTATATAAGGCCACAAAAAGCAACGTGTCACATACTAATAAACTCTACTTTGATAAGGTGAAAAAAATTTAGAAAGAATTAATAAATGATTACATTCCTTGTAACCACCAGAAGAGTAATGACACATCGCGTTTATTATGCCATATTTTAAATATGTAGCGTTTTATTCGTGTCTATACTCTTCTGTGTTAATGGTCTTCAGTAATCATGTATTCGTTTTCTCTAAATTGTTTTCAACTATATTAACATGGAGTTTATTAGTATCTGACAAATTTGTTGTGACCTTATATTATTTTATGTCTTATTCTCATATTGTATAGCCCTGAAAATGGAAATAAATTTCCCGAAGGGTTGGAAACTACCATTTGTTAAAATTTGTTTGCTCCCACTGACCAAGTTCCGTTAACCCTATTTCAGTACTTTTCTTTTGCAATAGGTTGTAGTGGCGTAAGAGTACGCAAAACTTTTCGGACGTGGTTTTCTTTTTATTATTAGTTTAGTGGATTTAAAACTACGAGGTTTCCAGACTTACGTTGAGACACCATTAAAGATAGCGAATGATAATATGGTGCCACCATTCTCCCACCACTTTTCTTTTTCTTTTGAATATAATGTAATATTCTTCAATAAATATCCTTACATACTTTGTGATACCTAGGATCGTGTTGTTCTAAAAGTGTATCTTTATTTCAATTACCATCAGATATAATTTGAAAACAACAACTGGGTCATTAGTCATGATCTAGGCTGTCCGGGTGACGCCGCGTCGAAGGCTGAGGTGACGACGTTTCGACCGACATGTCGCGGTCCTCTTCAGGGCTGTATTGCCATACAGCCCTGCAATACAGCCCTGAAGAGGACCGCGACATGTCGGTCGAAACGTCGGCACCTCAGCTTTCGACGCGGCGTCACCCG
This sequence comes from Acheta domesticus, assembly GCA_031308135.1. Taxonomy (NCBI): domain Eukaryota; kingdom Metazoa; phylum Arthropoda; class Insecta; order Orthoptera; family Gryllidae; genus Acheta; species Acheta domesticus. The sequence continues at coordinate 44,520 of JAHLJT010003201.1, read as the reverse complement.
GACAGCCTAGATCATGACTCTGGCCGCGGAAGCCTTCGATACCATTGGGTCATTAGAGACGCACAAAAAATACATTATAACAGTAATTCATACATGATTAATTGATGTTTACAAATTCAGTACAATATACAGTAATTCACAATAATTGTTTACAGGATTGCAAAAGACGAAAGAGTGGTAACAATAATTCTTAATGAGACATGCAAACAAAAAAAAACATGATCAAAACAAAAGTTCAAATTTGGCTGAAAATTCCACTCTCCTTACAGAATTGTAAAATTCTTTCTTGATACTTCTCAGATTCAAGTATACATTCCAAACTTGTGTCGTGAAGATATCTCTGCCTGATATGTTGGAAAGTAGGGCAATGATTGACTATGTGAGACAGGGACCAAGCCGTATTGCACAGGTCACATGATGGAGGATTGGATCCGTCAATCAGATATAGATGGCTTAGCTTACAGTGACCTGTTCGTGTTCTCGTTATGGCCACTTGTTCCTTTCTGTTGAGCTTTTTATTATGTTTCAGACTTTGAAAATTGGTTATGTTTTTATGAAGGTCGCTTCTTTTAAGCGTAATCCATATGGAGAACCATTTTTCTTCTAATATTTTTCCAATATGTTTCACTAGATCACTACATCATTCCACTTCACAAGCTCAATTTTTGTGGGATTTCAAGAAGATTGCTTAATGTGTAACACTTGTTACAATATTACACTAACTAGACACTTAAATTGTAACAAAAGGATTTTCCCCTTTTTACTTGGGCTAGCTTTCATGATTTATGCACTCTTTATGTAATCTGCACCCAGACAGTCTGGCAGAGAAAATTTGAGTATGAGTGTTATTAACCATCATGCTACAGCACATATATTCATCATACAGTGGGAGGGTTGTGTGAGAGCTCTGGTTATACTGCACACTAGAAATATTAAGGCACGCATCTTGCGCACTAGAAATATTAAGGCACGCATCTTGCGCACTAGAAATATTAAGGCACGCATCTTGCGCACTAGAAATATTAAGGCACGCATCTTGCGCACTAGAAATATTAAGGCACGCATCTTGCGCACTAGAAATATTAAGGCACGCATCTTGCACACTAGAAATATTAAGGCACGCGTCTTGCACACTAGAAATATTAAGGCACGCGTCTTGCACACTAGAAATATTAAGGCACGCGTCTTGCACACTAGAAATATTAAGGCACGCGTCTTGCACACTAGAAATATTAAGGCACGCGTCTTGCACACTAGAAATATTAAGGCACGCGTCTTGCACACTAGAAATATTAAGGCACGCGTCTTGCACACTAGAAATATTAAGGCACGCGTCTTGCACACTAGAAATATTAAGGCACGCGTCTTGCACACTAGAAATATTAAGGCACGCGTCTTGCACACTAGAAATATTAAGGCACGCGTCTTGCACACTAGAAATATTAAGGCACGCGTCTTGCACACTAGAAATATTAAGGCACGCGTCTTGCACACTAGAAATATTAAGGCACGCGTCTTGCACACTAGAAATATTAAGGCACGCGTCTTGCACACTAGAAATATTAAGGCACGCGTCTTGCACACTAGAAATATTAAGGCACGCGTCTTGCACAATATATTTTCTTATCTCTTATACATATGTTAGAGAACATTTGTACTTAAAAAGGATTTGTTGCCTTGAAGAATAAATCTTACTGCAAAATAATTGGAAAACAAAGCTTCAAATAAAGTTAAAGAAGATTAATCCTTGTTACTAAAATTTCAAAAATTTACACATTTTTATAAATTTACTCCAAAGAAACAACTCTATAATGTGGCTACCTTTCTTAATGATAAAGTTTTATTCAGCACCGATCTATATATCCAATAAATAAATATAGGCCTATATCACATGTCACCTCAAGTGAAAGTGGTTTTTGAAAAACATAAGAAAGCCTTCCCATTAGAAGTTGTGCTACTTCCATGTATAATTTCTAGACACCAAACTGATTTCATCTTTGCTGTTGGTTTTCTCTAAAAGCTTTTTTCTCTCTAAGTGCTTTTTTTTCATGCAACTAAATGAGTGAACATTCTGATGCAAGAAAGATCATTGATCCAGTCTCTATTCTTTAGAAACACTTATTAAGATTGCATTTTCAAAATGGAAATGTAAAAGAAAAGGACATTTTTATTAAGTTTGTTATTACAGAAAATATATATGAAGTACAGAACAATTTCATATTTACATATAACTAATTATTTATACATCATTAGGCACATCCTCACAAATTTAATAAAAATTCAAGAAAATTATGCACAAATTAAAATCCCTTTTCATTTGAAATACTTATTTCTGAAATTAATTTATATGAAAGCAATTCTACTAAATCACACTACACTAAACCAACTACCCCTCTTAATAGCTTGTTTCTAGAATTGGCAATGATACATAATAAATTCTTTATAAAATTATTCTAGAAAATAACCTAGCAGCCACATGGAAAATTAATTTATAATCTAGATACTTTGAGCATGCAACAATTATGTGAAATGAACATCAAAATTTAACAACTTGTCGGCTTGAATCCCCCACTTTATTTTATTTATTATTTCATTTTTAATTTTTTAAAAAATAGCTTCCACTTCACACTTTAATGGAGACTGTGATGAATGAAATATTTTCAACTTTCCAAAACAATGGATACCATAATTTATACTAGGCACTTTTATCAGTGTGGAGGAAAAATAACAACATTACGATTATTTATCATTAATTTCTTAATAAAAATAATTAAAACACAACAATGAAATATTAAAATTTGCAAAAATAATAAGATATTCTCTATTTACTAGTTGGATTTCATGTACAATCTTGGAGAAGCTTATGAAATCATAGCATGTTTTGATCCTTCAGTCTGTGATTTTCATTTTCCAATAGGTTGAGGTTTATGAACAGTTTGCTGACGGAGAAGTGCAACTTCTTCTTGTAGTTTTCTTTCTGCTATCTCCTTTCTCTAAAATATAGTTATGAGGTTATAACTTAGACCTAAAAAATAATTGAAAAACTTTGTAAACAAACTTTACAAACTTTTATCCTTACCCTTTGTAATTCAATCTCGATCTCTCTCTCCTTCTGTTTCAGATGTTTGTCAAATTCTTTCCAAGCTTGGGCTCAAAGTTCAGTGTGAAGGATGATATTTGCACATAGTGTAGGTAGTTTTGGGACATATGTTTTCTTTTGCAGTTCTGTAGCACCTTTAGCTTTGAAAGTAGTTTTCTTTTCATCATCCTGGAAGAGGAAACAAATTTGTTAATGAAGCTAAAACAAAGTATTTTAATGAAAGAAGAATAAGGATAAATATTATTTTGTTTACATCTGGAAGTGTAGTAGAAGACTGGGATTTCTTTTGATTGAAGGAATCTTTTGCATGCAACTTGACCCAAACTGGAACTGATTTTGCATGAAAAATCTTTGCTTTCTTTTCTTCTTTCAGAATCTAGAATATTAAACCAATAATTATTTGGTCAAAGAATCCTGTGAACATTTTGGCTCTTATATTAATTAATTCTTATTTTAATACTCTTACCATTTCTCAACAAATCTGACACAAAAATATCAGGAGTAAAATTTGACTGTATTCAGGGAAGGAAGTAGTAAAAATGGAATTTTTATGTACTGTTACTAAGACATGCTTCTTGTTACATATTGTTGGAGTAAATGGTGTCACCATGGTTTCCACATCACCACTGATCTCCATAGTTTCAAAAAGATGCATGTTATATATGCATAGTCTGTTCTTGATATGTCTCTACAAATTTGACAGGGTAAGTATATGCAAATAATAATTAGTTAACTCCTACAAGATTGGAATGACAGCATTGTAATTCTAAAAGTTTAACTATATCCACTAATCCACAAACAACTCCAATGTTGTGTAGCATCAAGTGTTTAGTTCAAAAGTTACAGAAGCAGCAATTTCGTTCATATACCAGTATATTCATATACCATATATTATTTTATCTTTATCATCATCATCATCATATTAAGGTTTAGGTCCCATGGCCTGTTCCTAGTCTTCAGTATTCCCCTATATTAGTTAAGGTGTTCCTGGTCCTCCCACCAATTTCATCGTCTACTAGGGCCTCTATTTCCTCTGGGTTTGAAGTTCATTACCATCTTTGGTAGTCTACTTGGTTGCATCTTTTTGTATATGTTCTTGCTATTTCGCCCTCCGTTATCATTAATAAATTCTAATGCAAAGTGGAATGAGTTTATCTTACTGACCAGTTCCAACTCATAAGTAAATTGTTTCTCAGAACTTTATGAATCCTTTAGGACTGCAGCACATCAGCAACACAATCCTTGTGGATTGTAATGAGGATGACTCTCACATTCCTTATATACAATACTGGTCAAATACTAAGCAAAACTGTTCTCTAGGTATCACATCACGATTTCAGAAAACAGGGAACTCATTGATCCACTAACCAGAGTTTTTCATATAGACTCATACCAGAGTTTTTCTGGTCATTACAGCCGACAATTTTGGTAATCGTATACACAGCTGATGTCCTTAAAGTGTTAGTATGAATGTGAAGCATAATTTACATCATGATTTCGACAATATTTATCATAATCAACTATTTCTGAGATCATTGTCATGATGACAAGGTGGGATGGTCTGGGAAAAGAACACCGGGTTGGTTATTCATGAGCATTTGCCCGTTTATATTATAGATGTCCTACTTGAATTATTGAGCTCAGTCGTACTGAGGAAGGGGAAGGGGATAGGCAGGGGACTACTTTTCCGACTTTGACTATAGTTTATTTTCTCGCCCTTAAGAAGATACTTCATAAGAAGAGTAAGTTATGTAATCGTGCGCCGGAAAACTGCCAAATTTCAACAGAAAACCCCTCTTGCCGTGCGCTCGAAACGAAAAGTGGATAAACCCGAATGTTATATATAGAAAACATTCCTCTAAGACGTGGTGTAGTCAGAATCCATGTTTTGTGGGTTCTTGGTACGGAAAAATTCAATTGACCGCAAAACATGTCTGTTCGTCAGTGGTATACGCTAGTGCCGAAATCGCTCAGCCGTTTATCTCCAAAATTGATATTCCCCAATCTACCTGAACGAACTCGAGGCCTTGGGAGCTTCAAACGGATATTGTGATTTTTTATGGTACTTTACTTGAATCTTCAAACATTTTCAAAATTTTCTCAAAAATTGCACCAAATGTTTTGATCAAACATTGTCGCCTTATAGCGAAAAGTTGGATTGAGAGAATGGTGCAGGGCTCAAGTTCGTTCAAATCCCATTAAAACAAATTAAAAAAGCCTCTGATCTGCCTCTCGAAATGCAACTGAGCAAGTTTATCAGAGACAATCACCCCTAAAATATTAATAATATAAATCATTCCAAATAAGTAAAATGATGACCTACACACGAAATTAATATTGAAAATGTATCAATGCAAAGATTACGAACAAATGAGTATGAAATGAGTTGCCAAACTTTTCAGGTCAAAACGTACTATATTTGTTCATGTTTTCACATATTTCTTATGAAATATTTCGGAATTAAAACCCATGTGCCAAAAAAGTAAAAGTACAATTTAAAATGTATTGTATATATAATGTATTGTATGTATGTAATGTAAAATTTATTGTATGTATTTATTGCATATATATAGTATGTATTATGAATTGTAAAATTTTCAATTATTCAGATAAACTGTGTTATAATTTTTAATTTCTAAAAGTTAAAATTTAGATTATATTGTTGAATCATTAGCAAAAGGTTTTAATTTCCATTCTATGCATGTTAATTTCCTATTTTATGTACGTTTTACTATTGAAGTAAATTGAATGCAATTATGTGTACAAAAATAAAAATTAAATTTTGTAGTAATTAATGACATTGTTTTTATTTATTCTTAAGGTTTCAGTAAAAGCTACAAATAATTATTGTTGAATAGGCTTACTCATAACATCCATTTCCTTACCTTATCTTACCTTACTTACATCCATTTACTTGCCTTACTCTTTTCAACAGATCTGTTACCAGAGGCAGCAAGTCAAAAGTCAAAAGTCTAAATTCTGGGTTACCCTCACCTTAGAACAATTACATTCCTCATTAATTTAAGAGTACAATATCCCACTGATATATTTTCCCAATCGTTTGAATATTTCTTAAAAGAAATACTACAATTAAATATCTTCAGAAAAAGGGTGGCCAACATTTCTTGGTACATTTTGCATATCATTCAAAACCACCAGAAGACAAGGTTGTTTTAGTAGTAAGCAAAAAAAATATAAAAGAAGAGATTAACTCGATATCGACATTGTGGCAAATCCAAAAAATATTTACATTTTTAATTAGAGGTAACTTTTCTCATCGTGCTGGCCGAAAGGAGGGATACGAATTTACCTTCAACTTATGCATGCTTGTGAAATAAATTCCAAAGCATCGAATATAAATAATAAATAAAAATTAAACACTGGTAGCCTGTGAAATGGAAAAATGAAACAAATTTTCAATCTTAACTAGTGGTGCTCCATCCGCACAAATTTATGGCATTATTTGTAAGTGCTCCGCTATATTATACTACTACATAAACATGCAAATGTGTTTTCAACCAACAAAAAATATTTTTTGCACCGAGACTCAAACTCACTTGTCAGTTCCTCAGAGCTAACTCCCCTTTATCCATACCACTACGCTACAGACAAGCCATGTGGTTCCAACTTGGGCCGACGGTCACAAATATAATTGTATCAAACTATATTTTTTCAAACATGGTGCCAGAATTACTTTTAAACTTTCAAAATTTGGTAACTATGAGCATTAAGGTACACTATTTCCACAGCCATCTAGACAAATTTCCAGAAAATCTTGGCAATATGTGTGAGGAACAAAGCGAGCGGTTGCATCAAGAAATAACAGTAACGAAAGTTGGATATCAGAGCAGATGGGATAGACACAATGACACTGCTACTAGAGCAATCAACGTGATTGCCCTGATTTGCCGCATAAAAGTATATCATACAATGTTTTGTGATTATTATTTGAGAAATATAAATATATTCACTATATTAATATTAAATATTTCAAGAGTTTAATTTTGTATAAATAGGCATATCTAGTTACATTTAATTCAAGTTTTATGAAATTTACGAATAGCCTGTACTCAATAAAATAAAATAATACTTTTCAATGCGATTTTCATAATCTCAAAAACTAGAGCACAATATTGTCATATTTGGAAACTGAGCATACCCTAAAACTACTTTAAATTGTTTGGCAAAAAAATGAGTGTTGGCCAGTGTTACAGATTTTCCCTCAAGGTAATCTGTTCCTTAAAGACAGATTTTTAAATAAAGTTATACAATTTTTCGAAATTTTTAGGCCTTTACGAATAATTTTGTGTGAAATGTTGGTAATTTTTAATTGTTTCAACATCTTTTTCTCAAAAACAGCGCCTACAATTTTGAATAAATTTTGACCTCTGATAACGTATAGAACGCTTAACAGATTACAGGGTGACCAAATATCTGGCTATTTGGAATTCAAGGCTTTTTCCCTGTTTTCCAGGTTTGAGAACAAGAAATTTCCAGGTTCTATTCCGAATAAATTTTGACCGACGGGTACATCTTGCCATCAACAACTCGTTAAACTCTTGTGAGGTTAGAGAGCATCAAACGCGTACACTATATTTCGTTGACTTTATTATTTTCTTATTTTGCTAATAAAGTGGCGTTTGTGTGACATACGCGCATGTTTCCTGGTGCTCTGGAATACTTAACCCTCACATCTTTGTTAACATTAGTTGAATTATGAAGTAGTCTAGCACTTGATATACTGTGGTATAGATTCTTTTTATTTATTTAGATTAATTACAGTGACTCAAAAAAGTATTCAACTGAAGACAATCCTGACGTGAAAGGGTTCTTTCAACTTAAAAAATGTAATCAAGACGCTAGTTTCTAGAACGTCAGTATATATTTTGTGACCCTGTACAAGTATAACAAAAAAAGAAACTCCTTGGGTAATTGAGCATGTAAATACAGAGCAACAGATGTCCAAGCGTGTAATTACAACTCAAATAAGTATTCAACTTCAATATTCCAAGAATCAATTATTAAAGTTTATGAAGTGCTTAATACTTGGTGGCGCCTTCTTTCCTCTTGATTATTTCTTGCAGCCGTCGTAGGATTGATCTCACCAAAGATGGTGTTGTTTGTTGAGTAATCAACCTCCATTCGCTCAACAAAGCTTGTTTGAGATAATTTTTGTTAGAGATCTGGTGTTCTCGAATTCTTTCTTCGAGAAAGTGCCAAATATTCTCGATGGGATTTATGTCTGGCGACTGGGGAGGTGTTTGCATCCAGTGTGGTATGTTACACAGCCCTCAACACCAAACTTTGGTTATTGTACTTTTCGGATCATTGTCTTGGGTAACCACATAATCACCAGTAAGCCCCATATTATTCACACTGTTAGCTAGGTGCCTCTTTAAAATGTTGATGTAACATTTGTGGTCCATAATTCCATCGATGAAACACAAATCCCTAACACCATACGCACTCAAACACCCCCACACCATTACTGAACCTCCACCATGTTTACTGAACCAGTGATATTTCTCTCTCCTAGTTCACAGTTCTTTTGTCGCCATACATTTTTTGGCACATTTTTAGGCTTGCGTTTTTTTGTCCGGTTTATGTATGGTTTGCGACGGGCAGTACGTCCATTGTACCCAGCTTCATGTAGAATATTTCTTATTGTCCGTGCATTTACTTGTTTACCTAATTCCCGTGCCACTTCATTTCTGATTTTTGGGACACTCATTTAAGGGTCTTTCTTCACTTTTCAAACGACGCACAGTGTGTAATTTTGGCCAACTAGCTGGAAAAAATTCAATTTTGGACTGAATCAAAATAGTAAAATTGTAATATTTCTGTGTAGTAGTATGTCTGAACTATGTGGGAACGTTGTTAGTTTTTTCTTGAAGGTCACATGGACCCCATGGTGCATGTTCAAACATGTCTATCGCCGTTCCGCCAGCGTTCAGCTCTGAATGGCCCTTTTCAGTCTGCGAAGTTCTTGGTAGGGCTACACTACTTGCCTCATTCTGTGATTTCTGGGTTTACTATTAGTAATGTACATACTTTTACAATTGTTTTTATGTGAATAAAATTTAATTATTTATTTTTGTTGTGCCTAAAACCGTTAATGGAAAAGTTGAGCGATTTATGCTAAATTTATTACACATTCTCTAAATTCGATTAGAGTTTTAGTGTGTTATACACCATTATACACCTTTCGGGCCACATTCATTTTAAAACTAGTACTTTTGGGTTCTTAATCTTGAAAAGACTAGCTGCTTATATCTGCTTATCTAAATTATATATACGTTTTTATAGAAAGGCTCTGCAAGTTATACGCTGGTTGTTATTTGATACATAAGTAAAAAATTCAATTGACGAGAGATCTGAAGCTGTATTAAATGTTTTTTTACGTGAATTTGGAATTCTAGAACTTCAAAAAGCATCGTTGGACAAAATTGACTCTTATGCTAGATGTATTTGTCAAAAAATTGAAACTGGATTGCAAAATTCCGTAAGAAATGAAGAGTCGTTCTTGAAATATAACTCGTCCTGGCTGTAAGAAACTCTTAGCCTTTCTGATAAAATGATAGAGGCAGTCCCAGGTCAATCACACATACATTTACAAATTAATAGAGCTAGAAGGCCTAATAAGTCCTTCAGATACTGTGGGAGTAAACCATAAAAAGGGAACCTTTTTTAGACACTACTACATCAGAAAAATTATTCATAGCTATTGAAATCAAACTAAGGAAGGATGACAAAAGATCTGTGGCAGCTTTAGGTAAGAAGCTCTGTGAAGCCTCTTCCAATAGGAGAACTACAAATAAGAATGCTCGAAGATCCATTCTTCAAAAGCCTGCATCATTGTCAATTGATCAGGTACTTGCTTTGTTGATGGGTATCAAAATTTCAACCCGTCAGTGTACATATACGCTAACAAAAAATGATTTTGAGTGCATTTTTCACATTCTTATCGTTCAGAAATACGAACATGACAAGTGAGAGGAGAAAAAATAAAGCGAAAGTGGCGAAAAAGAACTAGAAAAATATCGTAATTATGAATTTGCTCCACAGGCTGCTTATTGGCTCAGATCCATTCGTGTCGAGCATACGCGCCAAAACTAAAACGGCGCCCAAAGAAGTGAAACATGAACTTTTGGTGTTATTAGAATTAAGACAATAAGGAAAAAAGACGGTATATTTAGAAGAATCACTATCAGAAGAATACGCGAGTAGTGTTTCAAACTAATTTGTAAGTTTTTGTTCTATATTCCTCTCATTTATTTTGTTTTTTTTTTTTTTTTTCATTTTCGGCTTTTTATTTTGTATACTTTCAGTTTATTTAATTTTTTCGATATTTTGTAGAATTCAAATATTATGTCCAATAGAGTTAAACAAATGTAACGTTTGAAAAACAGATACTGTCATGAGGGTAATACATGTATTCAAATTCCCTTAATAGTTTACAAAATATTTCGTAAAAATTTAAGTTTGACAATCAAATTTGTTTATTTCAACATTATTTACTCAACAGATCTCCAAAAACTACGAGAAATTCGTTTCAGAGAGTTATTAATTTTTTCCTCCTAGATCGTGAAAATTACGCTGTGCGACGTTGCGTTTTTCCGTTGGCGTCAGAAGCTTCGGGCGGCCACTTCTTCCCTTGTTTTTTAATGTGTGTGATATCTTATAACTATATATAATGCACTTTATTGTATCCACAGGTCTACTCAGAATTTCCCCAATTTCGTTAAAATTTTTCCATTTTTGTAGCAGGAGATTGCTATTTTTCCCTCCTCTTCTGTTGTTTCCTTCCCCTTTCTTCCCATTGCTTAATACTTCACCTCCACTCATCCAAATAATCCACCTCAGCTATTAAATGCCTCAACACTGCCTCACAGTAACCACAGTACACACGACGACGAGCAGTTGCTCTACTGCCAATGCCTTTTCCTTCCGAGTTGAAAACTTATTTGACGTCATGATCAACGGACCTTTCCAAGGTCGCGTACTGCTCGGCGACTGTGGAAAGTTTTAACGTCTTTCGGTATCTTAGTAACAAAAGAGTGCTGAACGACCCTCCCTTTAACTCTTCTACCTGTCAAGCATTCATTTGTACATTTTGAGTCGTTTATGTAATATGACCACAGGTAGTTAAATACTTTTTTGAGTCACTTTGTATCTTATAAGTAGACCCCGGTTTTTAGGGCGAATGCGTATTTAGTTCCTTTAGGATGTGGAAAAAATTGCAGATGTTTACGAATCATGAAAAAATAGATTTACTGTAAGCATCTAATAGTGCCTAAAATATCGTAAAAGGGCGATTGATGACTATTTTAATATATTTTTGCCTTAAACAAGAGATTTTCAAGAGCAATCATATTTTAAATACTACATTTTGAAATTCCTTTTACGGAAATGCAAATACTTATCCGAAATGCAAATATTATGTGATCGAATAAGCAATCGATAACGCACCTAAATCTCACCCACAATCACGAACACAAGGAGCCAGAGGCGGGATTCGGGGGGGGCAAGGGGGGGCAACTGCCCCCCCAATGTTGGAACATATTTAAAAAAAATATATTTAGACATTGCATTCAAGTTTATGTAAAAAAAATTACTTTTTTCTGTATTTTCAGAAGAATTTTAATAATAATTAAGGTAATAATAATTTTATTAAGCTAAGATAATACCATACTGCTTAAATAAATTGGCAAACTTTAGTTCAATATTATAAAACGCGCGGGATAATGTTCAGCGTTACTGTGAATATCCCGTATTAAAAACAAATCCTTCAATTATATTTACTTTTAAATGATATTTACTTAGAAATTAAACAGTTTCATGCGTAAAATCATGGTAGGTTTGACAGCTTGTACTTCCTACTCAGTTTCAAACTTACGCGAAAGAGAGAACGAAGTCTCTGTTCTTTCGGAGCCCTCAACGCATCCACAGTACGTGTCCTTTCGGCACTGTAGATCAGTGGGGTCAGTGGCGGGCTTTCTCACGCCCCGACACTCTCACACACACACACACACACACACACACACCACATAAATCAGCCCAGCTTATCGGAATGACCAACCTCACAGGCGCTGAAAGAGGTGTCAGGAAACAGTGGGCGGCTTGCGGTACGATTCATTATAATCGGTACTATTCACACGTAATTCGTTTAATTCACACTTGGGATGAGAAATGTCTTGTAAATGGCGTGGAAAGTTGATTCTTAGGATTTTTCTTATAGACCAAAATAAATACTCTATTATTAATAATAAAATTAAAAATGTCTTAACGACAGCCGTGAGTGACAGGGACAAAAGAGAGCAAAATAAATCAGTAGTTAATTATAATAAGCCTGTTGTCCACCCATATGGTTCTCTTATTTTTAAATTGTTTTTGCGGGCTGTGAAATAAATGTTTGTCCAACATGAATGCGGACCACTGTCCTAGTCCTCAGTCAGAGGGCTTTCGGTATAGGTGACGATGACATCTCTGCGACGTCATAAGAATAAGAGCTCAGTTGAGTTCTTGCAGTACTGGCGAACGCACGAGCTTTTATTATAGTGAAACGAGCCAGATCAAGAAAGTAAGAAAATTTCAGCTCTTGTATCTGACAGGTGAGAAATTAATGTTAGTTCATCGCGTTTAGTTCAAATTAGAATTTAATCAATAGCTAATGAATAATACAAGTGTTATTGTTTACTGAAGGAAATGTGACTTTACCAGACGACAATCTCATAGATACTTTGTTCTCCTAGAAGTTATAGCAAAATAGCAAACTTCGGTGGCCGTTGACTCACGTTATTCTAGTATCCCCTGGGTAATCGAAAGAATAACATCTCTTCGTTAATGACGACAGAGGAGTGTCAAATAATACGTTAATCTGCTTTGCACCCTACCCAGGAAAAATGATCACGCTAGGCCACTGATAATAACTTCCCTTCTCTGTTATTATAAATGGGAATCTGTTGTTTTAATCTAATGTCGGTTGTATTATTATAACAAAAAGGTTTTATAACGAAAAAGTTTTTTGGTTTTTTTTTGGACAACAGAGCAACATTTACTACGATAATTTAAAAAAAGGTTTATTATTGCTATGAATCGTTAAAGTTCGTGCATGGTAAAGTTCGGCAAACTGACAGTTTTGTCCACTTTCCAGAATGTCGAATGTTTTTATCTCGTCGATTTAACATTACGTAGCTAATATTTATGTACTTCAATGCACGCAATTTGTATGTCATTAAAACTGTAAATTTTAATTACAATTCAAATACTTCAATCATTTAATTCTAATACTTAACACTGATCATTATTTGTAAAGAAAATTATTTGATCGTCACTTTCCTCAAATAATTTAATTTCAATATTACAATTTTATACTTAACATGTGAAAAATTGCTACATTCATGTAATTATTTTATTCAGAAACAAGAACAAAATAGTGAAAGCAAAATTTTTACATATGTTTTGTCAAAAAATATATTAATGTGTAAAGTTAAAGTGTACCATCACACAAAATTTGACATTAATAATTATGTATCTTTATTCGATTCTAATAACTAGACCGCGGGATTTCATGGAATTGCATGTCTGTTTTTTGTTATTTGTTAATTGTGACGTTATGGTAACTGTGAAGATGAAATGATATGGTGATGATAGGGGGTGAAAGGACGAATAGAAATGCAAATATGCCCAAGGCGGGAGTCGAACCCGCGATCCTTCGGTGCGAGGTCGCTAAGAACTACCGGCGTATATTACAGGTTTTTGTCTAGAAGTGGGTCGAAGTCAGTTATTTTTGTGTATTTCTCTTTCGAAAGAAACGTGAGTTGGGCCAAGACAATACCAACATAATATTTCCGATAATATTCTGATAACATTGTTTTCGCTTGAATCGATTTACTTCCTGTAATTTTATTCGCGCACATGAACTTAGTGAATGGGCTGAATAGTACGGCGTCTTGTAACATGGCCATTTGTTCTCTCGCTTAACATATTTTCGTTCATTAAAAATGGAATATATTTACTTTTATTAAACGCCTTTTGTACTACACTGTAAATCAGGGTTCATCAAAAAGATGAGTCGAGAGCAAAGGGCCATCGGCATTTGCGGACTCGGCAAGAGCCGGACCTCCGTCAAGCTGCAACCCCCACTTGTCAGAAATTCAAAATTAACTAGCCTATAATTTTGAACTAACTATGTACTAATTTTGTACCAAAATAAAAAAAATGTACTCAACTATAAACCAATAAAAAAACGACATTCAAAAGTGGGGGTGCTAGCTTGACGTCAACCTACAACCCCCACTTTTCAGAAATTCAAAATCACCTAACCCATTGTTGTCTACTAATTATGTACTAATTTTGTACCACAATTAAACATTTTGTACTCACCTATAACCAATTAAAAAACGGTTGCAAAGATACACTTTTTGCACATATTGCCGAATTTTTTAAATCCCCTTGGAGTCACACTTCGAAGTTGAAATGTATACAGCGGTTTGCTACTATAATGACCTTTCAGATGTATTTGTTTCAAAAATTTATCTGGTCCCCCAACGGAGATAATGCAATCGAAAAACAGAAAAAAATTGCGTGTGCATGAAACAAAAGTGCCTGCCAAGCCACCCACACTAGTCACAAATTCAAATCCAACTAGCCAATTATTATCTTCTATTTGTCTACTAATTTTGTACCACAATAAATAATTTTGTACTCCGTCCGTCTGTCCGTCTGTGAACACTGCTAGCGCCTAAACCATACGTACGATTTCTTCCAAATGGATATTCCCCGGTCGATCTGATTCTAGTCGAAGCTTTGAGATTTTGAAACGATTCTTCAAAATTTGGAGGTACTTTATATGAAGCCCCCCGGGGATTGTCAAAATTTTCTCAAAAAGGGCTCCAATTTTTTTCTTTAATTTCTTGTATGAATAGAGTAAAATACCCTTATTAACATGGAATAGGTCCGATTCTCACGAATAACTCTGAATTTTCGAAAATTGTGAAAGTTTGAATTGTTTTCGGCTTCAAATAACTTCTTAATAAAGTATTTTGAAAACTCAATAATTGTCTGCGAAAATGAGCTTCAACTTTGCAATTTTAGTAGCGCTAAAACGCCATTTTCTCTTAAACGGCACATAATTTTTAAAAGAAAATTGCTATTTATGACTAGGTTTTTGTATTCTTTAATATTCTAAAATTAATATTTTCGTTCTACCAATAGGAAACCGAAAAAATTAAGAAGATCCAAAAAAAAAATGTACTTTTGGCGGTGATAGATGGTAGCTGGCAAGAAAGAGTATGTGGCAAATCCGAAGAGCTAGCGACGACCCAATAAAATAGAAAACTAATACGGGAAAGTCTGTGCCATTCTGTAGCACCACTAGTTCCTTTTCACGGCCCGGCAATTAATTTTTTTCCGCCGAAAATTGGCCATTTTTTCGCGCAGCATTACATAACTTTCCCTACACTACGTATATCACTCCGTGTATACGTACGTATACGGGAAAGTAAAAATGTATCGTTGAATTAACAGTTCGGACCGTTCAAGTAACAATGCGGAATCTCACCGCTGTGTGCAACTAAGATAATTAATAACATTCAATAATAATTAACAAAATTGAAAGCAATGTGTGTAATTGCAGCACAATTAATTAACTTAAAGCATGTAAACGAATATTTTGATATTTATAATAGCGCCCAAATTTGCCCCCCCAATAAAAGATCTGAAATCCCGCCCCTGCAAGGAGCCGAACAAGCCAACATAATAAGGATGTTTCACGCTCGTCTTCGACCAGCACGCCTTCTTTGGCAATGGATCCCGTTCTTGGTGCAGCTGCGCTGTTGAAGGGTTCAGGCTTACCGATGCAGCGCATCGTCTTCTAAGTCCAGGCGAGGAAAGACAGGTCTGGCCAAAGCCTACTCTGACAGACGAATACTACAAAATACTGTCCAATGGTTAAATGGGTCATGTGGTAGTTTTTTTTTGGGGGGGGGGGGAGGCGAGTGAAGAAGTTCCAGCAGACGTGAGAATGAGAAATGTGACTAAATGTTTTTTCCTCTTATAAATCTGTCAGTGAAACGTTCACTTTAAGCATTCAAAATTATTGTAATCGATAGGACAGCCTTATTGTGGAAAATTTGGAGAAAATATTGATTATATTCTATACTACTAATATTGAAAGCGAATAAAACATGTTTGTAATATCTCTTGTAAATGTAAAAATACTTTTTCTGGCATAATAAAAATTGACTAATTTAATCACTTATTTATGTCTATATTTTGGCCTGGCTTAGTCATTTTGTAACCTATTTTAAGTGCCTAAAACGTCAATTTGCATGCCTGTTAGTGGCTAATTTCGTAATTTTGTTGGCCTATTTTAGGTGCAAAAAATTGTTTGTGCCTAAAATTCCGAAGTATACTTATAAGTCCATATTATTGTTAGACAATCAGCTTTGTTATAGATTAAATTAACGTGATAGGTTGAAAAATTCAAACAAGAAGATGACCTTTCTAAAACATTGTTTTATCTCATTTACACTTAGATCATTTTAATGTTTTAATTTTTCAACGTAACAATGAAAGTGACAGTAGACATAAAATAAAACAATATTTTAGAAATATTATTCTATAACACATTACATTATTTATCTTTCCTATTCCATTTTCACATTATTTATCTTTCCTAATATACCTTAAACAGAAAAACTACGAAAATTAATAAAACAAAACTTAATTTTGACAAAATAAATAAGAAACTATTACATTACTGTTTTGTTTACATTGAGCAGACGAGTGCAAATTGTAAGATAAAAGACTGAAATTTTGGGACACACTGGAGAATTTACAGCGTTCAAATTCATATTTAGTTTTTTATTGTCAGAACATGAGATATTCCTAAAAAAAAAGGAAAAAATTCCATTTATTTTGGTTGATTGCAAGGGTCAAAAACGGACATTAATGCCTGCAAAAATTTTCGAATCACCTTTATCATCTATAGAAATTCGCAAGGATAATTAATGTTAATATACACAGACGTAAGAGGTAAAAAAACAAAATCTTATATAAGAAAAGTTAATTCTTTCCATATATTCTAAGTACTCCACATAAATTGGTTTAATTTACATCGATTTAATTAACATTGCTTTTCATAATTCTATTTAAACTTTTAAAAAGTACTTTGACTGGGATTTAGAGTGCGCTTAAAGTACTGAGGTCATTGGCTCCCGTATCAATCAATCAGTGTATTTACGGAATTAATTAAAAAGGCAAGTTTCATAATGGTTTAATATAACTATTATTTACTATTCTTGATTTTATGTAACATAAATCTAAGTTATTTTTAATGTGTTTAAAGGAAGTTCACGGACTTCGGGGACCCCCGGCCGTCCGGGAAAATAAAGTGGTAGCAGACTGTGAATAAGGTGTAAGCCTGCCAACAAATACTGGCCGCAACAGACACAAGTCTTTATAATGAATGTTATTAAAATAATACGGTCTAAATCAGGGCCGCTCAACCATTTGCTCCGAGGAGGAGCAGTTGGTTGCTCTCTCCTCTTCCGCCGCAGAAAGAGCAAATGACGTCATCAAATATCGATCGGTGGCGTGTGGCAAAGTGGGTCGCGTCGTATTTCTATGGGGTATTTTACGTTGTTCGGAATGAGAAAGTCTCACTGCTCTGGGAAAGGATATTACGACAGAAAAACAGTAAAATACTTTTGTAACATTTATTGGAACAGTTACTAGATATAAACATATTAGTGTGATTTGGAAATTAAAAACACGACAATTTGCAATGCAGCATGGGAAGAAAAGTATCTTTTTGCAGATTGCGCCGGCAACGCCAAATGTTTAGTTGCAAAACAAGTGCTCAATAACATAAAGAAATTTGATAGCGGTGACATTACACAGTTTATCATGCTACTAAATATGAAAAGTATTATAAAGGTTGCACAAAAAATGTTATTAAATAAACTAGTAATAAAAATACTAAAAGTAAAGGAAATTAACATAAAAAATAAAGTTGATTGCAAAATCAAATACTCTAATTACACCTTTTAAATATTTTTTTCGCAATACACTTTCTATATTTGGAAGAGATGGCATGGTGCTGTTGAGCCGTAACATGCATTTCCGATTGTGATCTGTAATTGTACTTCTCATTCGAGATTTACAGATTTTCAAAGAAGCAAAAAATTGCTCACAGTTGTATGTTGATCCAAACGTACTTAACAATCGAGGAGTATTCCGATGCAGTTTTGGAAACGGTTTTGTAGGAAGTTCTTTTCCTAAATGCTCACGTTGTAGTATCGGTATGCAATGAAATTAAATTCTTTTGTATTGTGTTATTTTACTGCCAAAACAACATAAGAACATCAAAATACATCCAAAACTTACTTCTAGTGAGGCATTGTTTTTCAGAACACTGAAAACTTCCTTTTGTTCTTCTTCAGCGTACTTGTCATTTTCATCAGCATGATTTAATGTATAATGTCGTTGCAAATTAAACTTCATGTGAAACCCTTTATGTAAACTAAACTTTTGGCATAGCTGCCGTAGTCGGCGAAAAGATACTTATCTTCCCATACTGCAATGAAAATTGTCGGTGTAGGTGCTCTTGTCTGTGAAGTGCTCACGTGGACTTCCATGTTTCCGCGACTGGAGTTACCGGACACTGTATCAGAGGTTATCGCAGGCGCGCAACGCTCGGGTTCCGGTGTCCCGCTCTCGGCTGACAACACGGCTCCGCGCTGCCGATTTGCTCTGCTTGAGCGGTCCTGGTCTAAATTGTTGTAATTAGTGCAGTAACAAATATGTTTGTATAATCTGCAGCCCTAAAGATCAAATAATGAAGATCCTAAATGTTGCCTAGTTGTTGGAAGTATTTATAGGGTCAATTTTCCCATCAGTAAAATCTGACTTACAAGTTTTTGGAATAGTTTTAGATCTATCGTTTTTATAACGTTCAATTTATCGATAAAAATATTAAATTAAGGTTTGAATAAAATACTGCCCTGTGTGGCCTAGTATAGAAGTCTTTAACAGTATATCTTCTTTTTTTGGTGAAAAGGTAATTAGTATTCCAGATTTTCATATTTTAAATGAGTTTGTGATTTCACAATTGATAAATATTTGGAATTTTCCCTAATGTGCAGCATCGTCTCCTGTATTATTTCAGTAGTATACCTTTGGGATCCGGCACTCACACGCAACCAATCTTTATAAATGAGGGCTCCAAAGAAAGAGAATTTCACGGAGACTTGACGAATTCCACTTTGACTTTAAAAATATGGATGATTTCTTTAAAAAACGCATCGAAATATTCATGTGAAATGCAATCCGCATCACATGTCAACCTATATCGTCAAATAACTCATAAAAGAAGTGTTTTAGAGCCTTAAAATGTAAAATTTTGAGGCCAACGGCCTCAAAGAAACGTTTTTCACACCGTAATCTACAAGATGAGACATTCTCCGATCCATTCAGTTAACTTTTCGGTTTCACGCTTTAATACTATCAAGGCAATCTCAATATTTCAGCCCTTCCTGCTGGTAGCAATTTTTGTGGCGACATGCTTAGATGGCTTAGATTCGACAATCTTTATTTATGCTTTCTGTTAACACCGTAGTTTGTGCAGTCTGACGAGGTTTATTTGCATAATCATTAATTCAAGATTTTTTTTCTCCAGCAACAACTAGAAGTACTATTATAGTTGCTTGATACCTTTACCTATGAAGATTGTTTCTTATGCGTATAGTGAAACTATTCAATTAACGTGTTTTCATGGACTATAAGTGCTGTGTACTTAATTGTGGAAGGATGTAGGTGTTCAGTGAAGAGTGAAGACTGTGTTTGTGTTTTATCTGTACCAATATTTTCGTCATCATTCGATGAAATTTTCAAGTCAACGGGTTCAGACACGTAGCTTTCTCAAAAGTAAAACGCTAATATTTTTGTGACTATCACGAAAAACTAAAACCTAATTGACACAGAATATTGAATAATTACTTCAAATGTCTTTAAGTAAGTGTTGGGAATTGTTCCAAGCAAGTTCTCCATGATATTGAATAAATATTTATTGAAAATTTCTTTTACACATTAATTGCATTGTTTTTTATTTTATTTATAATTGTGTTAGTACATTGCAAGTTGCCTCTATAGATACAAATAAAAGTATAGTAGTATAGATAGCAGTAAGTAGTATAGATACAAATAAACACGTTTCGTTAACTACTTTCCCTCTTAGAATGAAAATAGGAGGATAGGGATGAGTGTGGGGTCTAACATGCGAGAGTTCTCGCACGGGTTTATATACGCAGGGGTAGTGGGGGAAAACTTGTGCTATGGCACAACACAAAGAACAAACTTTTTAAAGTAGCTAAAGTAAAATAGCTTGAAATAAATGAAAAACAAAAATAAAAATGCGCTAGCCTACAATACTACGTGAATCAATTAAAAAAACAAATAAATTTAAAATTATAGAAAGAATAGTGCAAGTCACCCGACAACTGCCAACGATCGCAGTTCAAACGCATGATTAAAATGTTGGCGATATCTGGAAGTATGTACACTAACGCCCAACTGCAAACTCATATTGTAAATAAAACACCGTTTGATATTAAACTCAAGGTGTCGGTTCGTTAAGATATTAAAAATGCAAACATAGTTTGAGCAACATTCCCATGTACCGAAGTGGGCTTACTAATGCCTACTAAATTGTTTCTAATGCTAACAAATTGTATTTAGTACTCAAAGGTGAAAACTTTAGTTTGATTATTTTTTGGCTCGGAATTGTTTTTCTTGAAGTACGTAAGGACGCAGAAAATAATTCAATACTTTTTAGTAAACAAATAATTTTTCAATTTTCTCACCCCAGCAAGATGGCACCCTGACTCTCCAAAACCCACTCGGTTCTTCATAAAAAATAAAGGAAAGTTAAATAATATTGCAATGAGTAGGTCTGTTCTTGCCCGATCCGGTATTTTTGCACTACTTTACTTGGCTTTCTCAAGAGTAAAAACCTTTTCTATTATTTGACTATCAAGGAAAGCGAAAAGCTAACTCTCAAGGAAGATTGAAAAATTTCTTTAAATGTTGTTTTTAAAGAAGAATGAATTGTTCCAAGAACATCTCTCTATAATGTGGAATAAACTTTAATTGAAAATTTGTTTCAAACATCAATTGCATTGTTATTTTGTTTGATATTCTGTAAGTACGTTAGTAGTTCCTCTCCTTTATGGAACGGATAGACACATGGATAGGGAAAGGGTGGGATTTAACATGCGAGAGTTCTCGCACGGGTACGCTAGTTAAATAATATTTGTCGGGAAATCAGATTCTAAGGTTCTAATTGCTAAGGTACCGAAGGAAATAGACTCCTTCAAGACATAGATAAAAGAACAAAATTCAAGATACAATTTTATTCACTTTCTAGTGCAAGTTTACAAATTTTGCATCATGACTTTCAATAATGATTTTTTTCCTTTCTTAATGTCGCAGAATTGACATTCTTCTCATCACAAAGCACCATAGCCAGCAAGGGCAGGATCAACAAGACCTGAAATAAAAATGGAATAACAAACTATTAAAAGTTAGAACAAACTCCAAATAGTTTTCTAAAGAAGAATAATCTATGAAATGGTTTCCAAACGTCATTGTGTGCTCCCTGACAGATGCGGAGCAAAACTTGATGTTATCCTGTATCGCCCTCGTCTGCTTCGGTTTAATATAAACATATATTACGTTACGCCCATTGATACATTAAATATAAAATCATCAAACCGTTTCAAATAACACTGCGGTTTAGATTTCGGTTTCAGATTTTATAGCAAAACTCTTTGGTGCGGGAGAAGGTGCTGAAACGTTTCGGAACCATTTTACTATTTCTACTTTCTCGTTACTGCTACCGCGGTAGAGAAAAGTTGTGTAATGCTGCGCGAAAAAACGGCGAATTTTTAGTAGAAAAACTATTATTAAAGGGACCTGGCAACAAAGAAGTGGATAAATCCAGTTGCTAAATTTAGAAAAAAATCCTCTTACTCGTAGTGAATCCAGAATCCATGTTTTGTGGGTCCTTGATACTGAAAAATCGATTGTCGGCAAAACGTCCGTCCGTTCGTCCGTCCGACGGTCTGCCTGAGAACAATGTTAATGGCTAAACCGCTCCAATTTTCTCCAAAATTCCAAAAAATGGCTCCATAGTTTTTAATTAAATGTAGTTGTGAAGTGATATGTATTGTGATAGTTTACTGTGATAGATAATGTACTGTGATAGTGTGAAGAACGTTTGAGTGAATGGTACAGGTCTCATTTTCTTTGAAATCCTTGATTTTTCGAAAATATTTTTCGGCGTCTTCCTACAACTAAAATTATGAAGATTTATTCTTTAATGAAATGAGTTCATCAAAAACATTTTCAAATAAGGTCATGTTCAATTTTTATTGTCCTGTATACGTACATATATACGAAGTATATCGGTAGTATAGGAAACGTTATGTGATGCTACGCGAAAACACGGCGGAAAAAAGTTCATTGCCGAGCCCTGATAACTAACTAGTGGTGCTACAACATAACATACTTTCCCGTATTATTGGAAGCAGTTACGTAGAATTGAAATATTGCACTTTCTGCCCTACTAACATCTTAGCTATTATCTGAAAACGTCCAATTCAACCAAGAAGCCATCAACCACGGTATAAGATATATGGGTGTGTGAACTAGTTGCCATTGGGGCCAATTTTCTGAAGCCAGTTTGAAGCTAGTTCCTCGCTTGTCCGTACGGTGCGCACGATCGGTTTGGGTCGCGGCGTAAGATATACATCTTAAGATGACATCTTAAACTGTGGCTGTTATACATTACGCGACCAATCACGACCTTGCCGAAATGAGACCCAAAGATCGCAGCACTTACATACGAGAACTGTGAGAACTAGCTTCACATAAGCCTCAGTTTTAGACTGGGAGTGAACACACCTATATATCTTACACAGTGCGAACAATGCTTACACTGTTTCCATCCAAGTGTTGTCAAAATTATGTGAATTCAATTGGATAAAAATATTATACAAAAGTTTTGTAAAAAGAAGTCAGATACCACACAGCTCTATCAAGTCAACAATGACACGTGATTCACAGAAATCCGCGACAGCAGAACGGAATTCAATTGTTGCGTTCCTGCATTGTCGATACTTCCTTAAAGAGCTAGCAATTTTTATTTCCAATATTTGAAAAGAAATAATTTCTTTAAAGATTAATGTTGAAATGTATAACAAAAAGTCGAATGTAAAAACGACCAAAGAAATAATATACAAAATTGCAAATTCTAATTTACGACGCATTCGGCTGTCTGAAGTGCAGTTAGTTTGTAGGGGGCTATTATGTTTGTCAGGAAATTATAGAAAAAAAATAGTATTTTCAAAAAAATTAAGCATGACCTTTATTTGAAGATGTAGTTTTCATAAATATCGAAAAAACCAGCTGCTATCTATCGCCGCCCACAGTACATTTTTTTGACATTTTCCTAATTTTTCGGTTTCCTAAAGGCAGAACAGAAATATTAATTTTAGAATATTACAGAACACAAAAACTTCATCCTAAATGGCAATTTTCTTTTAAAAATTTGTAGCCGTTTTTAAGAAAATGGCGTTTAAGCACCACTGAAAATGCGAAATTTAAATTATTTTCACAGAGAATTTTTGAGTTTTCAAAAAACGTCACTTAGTCATTTGAAGCACGTACCTTCACAAATATAATAATTTTTACAAATTGCTGGAAATGTGCATATTAAAGACTTGACAGATCTTTCAAAAAATTACCTTTGTGTAATTTTTGAAAAATAAAAAAATATCCCAAACTGAACTTACAGTCATATTAAAGAGTGCAATTAGCACTATTCGTTCAAAAAAATTGATGAAAAATATTGGAGCCATTTATGAGAATATGGCGTTAGAGCGTTTCTGAAAATGCGGAGTTTTAAGCTAGTTTTCACAGAGTTCACTGTTGAGTTCTCGAGAAATTTTATAATATTCCACATATTGCACGGAATATTGTGCAAAAACTACTAAACTTTTTTTAAAAAATGTACATGACCTTAATGAACTCACTTTGGAGAAGAAATTTTATTTGGAAGAAAAATCTCTATCTGCAATTTTATAGTTGGATGAAAACGCCGACAAAAATTTCAAACTTTTGTAATTGAATAGTTACCCGGAATACAGATCTAACCGACAAAAAGTCGAAAGTTGAGATTTCAGTGGAATAGTGACCTATTGGACGTAATACACAGCCCCCTCGATTCTGAGAGCGCACCGACCATTCCAAAATATGTTTTTCTTTAGTCAAAATTGGCCTATTGGCGAATAGTGATCTATCTGCGGCAAGATGGCGGATCGATGCGAGTATGTAATGAGCGGTAGTGCTGAAAAACAACTAAATAAAGGTTGAAAGCGAAAGATTAATATATCGGAATGGAAAGATAATAAAAATAAGATTTTAAGGAATGCTGGGATGCCGTATAAGAATAGGAAGGGGCATTTTGTTCCCGGAAAATGTGCATCAAAACAGGTGAGTGGAAAACAGATCTAACCGCGTTTTTTACAGCAATGTGTTATGCTACCTTCAACACTGAACGATTAAGTAGTTATGTTTAATGGAATCTGTGAAGTGGTAGTGCTTCACAGATTTCGTGTGTATTACAGCATTTTATGCTGTCCAAGTAAACAAGATTTGATGTTTCTAGGTTACTGTGTGTCGCTGCCAATACCAATGTGGAGAAATTTCTCCCGATTCGAAGAAGCAACTCTTCCAGTCATATTATCAGCTGTCAAATGACAGACAATCCAATTTTTTAGTTGGATGTATGACTCTGGAAAATGTCAAACGCAGGGAGACTGCAGAAGATGCGTCAAGGAGGCAAGCAATATTTAAATACCTTTGTGTGAGTGGCAAAACTTACAGAGTATGCAAGAGAGGACTCCTTGATGTATTACTCGTTCACTTTACATTTGCAGACGGCAGAATTAGGAACTAATTTTGTTTTGAAAGTGAACGCCCGAACACACAACCGAGAATACACGAATGGTCCCGCTGCCAATCAGCATCTGACCAATCAGCCGAAGGCAGCACAAGCGCTATGGACACAGATGACGAATTATGCCTTTCTGACAGTGAGCTGGAGTCGTGCTCTTAAATGATTAAGATAATATACAATAAAGTAGATCACACCTCACGCTATTCACAACATTCACGTACAATATTTTTGCCCTTATTTACTGCTTAATGATTATGTTCTTGCCCCGCCGGGGTTGTGTGTGCTGCTCACCGCCATCTATATCATTTTAAACGGTCAGTATATACTGCAGACGCGCGTTTCTCATTCAGTCGGCGGTGACCTCATGTAAACAGATCGCAGCACTCCGTCTGCAAATGTAAAGTGAACGAGTAATACTCCAAATTTCCTCTCGTCGTATACAAACACTCCAAATGAAAATGAAATACAATACAGAATTTCAGACAAAAGAGGGAAGCATTCCAATCGTCCCCATGCAGTTGCGTACGATGTTAAGCAACTTATTAGAGAGCACATTCGATCCATGCCTTCTCAAGAGAGCCACTATTCAAGATCTGTCTCAGAGAAGTGTTATTTAAGTCCAGAACTTTGTGTGGAGAAAATGTATGAACTTCTCAAAGAAAGCAATCCTAGTGTGGAAAGTTCACGCAGTGTGTACAGAGACATATTCAGAAGTGAATTAAGTTAAGATTTGGAGCACCGCGCTCAGATTCATGTTCGTATTGTGATGAACTTTATATCCAACGTGTGTCAGCTGACTCTGAAGAACAGCAGAAAAAAATTACTGAACTAAGTGTACTTCATCACTCGAAGGCAGAAAGTGCATATTCTGCCTTGCGCGATGATACTGAATCAGCAAAGTAAAACTCTGATTATTTTGTGCTGTGTACAGACATGCAACAAGTACTATTTTGCCCTACACTACACCACTCTTCTGTATTTTACCAGAGGCAGTTTTCGACCTTTAATCAGGGTATCCATGATATGGGTGCAGACAGAGCTTTCTTTTTTCTTTGGAATGAAGCAGTGGCTAAAAGAGGATCCTCGGAAGTTACATCTTGCATTTTAAAGTATATAGAACTGAATTTCCAACCGCTGAAACAAGGTGAGAAGAGGAGACTGGTAATCTAGTCTGATCGTTGCATTGGCCAGAATAATAACTGGCGAACCATTGCTCTCTATTATTACCTAATAAGGAACAACTATTTTACGACCATTGATCAGAAGTTCATGGTAAGTGGTCACAGTTTTCTTCCTTGCGATAGAGATTTCGCATTAATAGAGAGAAGAAAGAAGAAATCCACGGTCTATCATCCAAAAGAGTGGTTGGAAGTTGTTGTTAATGCAGGTCTTGGTTTCATGGCATGTGATATGTGCACAGAAGATTTTGTCGACTTGTCAATAATAGAACGGATGCTTAAAAGAGGCCCAAAATTTAAGATCACATCATGTCATTGGATACAGTTTTCTGCAGAGGAACCTAATGGACTTCGAACTCGATGTTCCCACAATATTCTTCAGCCTTGGGTAACCTATGAGATCCAACAAACGGACAGAAGAATTCAAATGCAACCGATTACAAGACATCTACCTCAACTGTATCAAGAAGACATAGCAGTTAAAAAAAATGAAGAAAAAAGATTTATTAGATATGTGTAAATTCATTCCTCTACAATACCGTGAGTTCTATCAGAATCTTAAAGAAAATGACAATTGATGAGCACAATAACAACTGCCTTCTAATTTTTGTGCTTAGATCATTTTTCCACTTTAAGAGGATAGATCTCTTTTCCATGAAATTTTGTACTATTTTTGTTTTGTCGCCTTCAAATTCACTACCTTGATTAAAATTTGATGTTAGTGAGATTCACTGTTTATAATAATTGATGTTATGCAAGTTTTTAACATAAATAGATTTACACTGATTAGAGGTTTTTTTCTATTTCCTGAAAAATTTTCTTTTGTGGGTTAGATCTCTATTCGAGGTAACTATTCAATTTTCGAAAATTCATTGATTTCAACAGACAAAAGACCTACGCCATTCTCTTAAATGACCTTCAGACATAATAACATAACATAATTTAGTCAAAAAGATAACAACATAATTTAGTCAAAATTGTTGGCGCCATTTTTTTAACATTTTGAAAATGCCCCAGGGGCTTCATATAAAGTACCCTCCAAAATTAAAATATCGGTTTCAAATTCTAGGGGCTGCGAGGTCATTCAGATCGATCGGGGGAGTATTAATTTTGGAGAAAATTGGCTGAACGGTTTAGTCGCTAGCGATGTTCACGGACGGACGGACGTTTTGATTTCAATTGGTTTTTCTGTATCAAGAACCCACAAAATAGTGATTTTGGCTCCACCACGTGTTAGATTTTTTCCTTAATTTAACAACTGGATTGATCCTTTTTTTCGTTACTAGGGCCCTGTAATAAGAATTTTTTCTTCCGAAAATCCGCCGTTTTTTCGCACATCATTACATAACTTTTCCTATACTATACGTACGTATACTATACGGGAAAGTAAAAACACTTTTGTTGGGAAATCAAGAGCGTCATTGCTAAAGTTCCGCAGGAATACACCCATTCAAGACAGGAATAGATAAGAGAAAATAAAAGGTACAGTTTCATCCACTTTCTAATAAGAGTTTACAAATTTTACTTCATGACTTTGAATAACGATTTTTTTCCCTTTTCTGGATATCACGTAACTGACATTCTAATCACACACCGTAGCCAGCAAGGGCAGGATCAAAAAGACCTGAAATAAATATAGAAAAAATTAACGATGAAATATTAGAACAATCTCCGACTTCAGATTTCTAAAGAAGAATCGGCTATGAAGTGGCTTCTAAACGCCATTGTGAACTCTCTTGACAGCGGCTTAGCAAAAATTGGTGTCATTCTTTATAATGGTGTCGCCATCGTCTGCTTCTTCCTAATATAAACATAGTACATTATTACGTTACACACATTGACATATCAAATATTTTTCGCGATTCGGCCTCTACTGACCACAAGAACGTGCATTTATGCACACAAGACATTGTTTGGGGGGGATCAGCATTCCTGCTGAGTCCATTTTACACCCGTTGTTAGCCGTGGAAGTATGGAAGATGAATTGATGATTATGACGGGTGAGAAGACGATCTCGACCACGGGCCTGACTGTAAAACATCAATATACAATGTAAACTTCATCCGGAGAACTGCTGACCGGATGGTCTGGATGAAGTTTGACTTGACCAGTTTTTTATACCATCATGACAATTTTGATTAAAATGCTATTTTTTTATCAATGATGTCAACAAACCGGAACACTAATTTTTTTCGAAAAGACTCCAAATAGGGTTGAAACGTCAATAAAGTATAACAATAAATAAATTGTTATAAAATTACTGAATCTGCTTAGAAAAGTTAATAAACTATTGCAATAAATGTTTATTTTTTGGCTAGTAATTTTATTAAATGTAATTTATTTAAAACATCATTTATTTGTATGTAAAATATATTCATGCACTATTCTTTTTAAGTTATGACTTTTTCTTCTTATATTTAATATATTTTTATTTAGGAACAATATTTTTCAAATAAATTCTCAAAATGGATTAAATATTTTTTTAACAATAATTTCTACATTCTGCATTAAATCTCACCTCAAGGATCTTACTCCTGTGTAAAAAGTTAATAATTTTTTAATTTTCATTTGGAGTTTTATTGTATTAATAATTATTTTACTGAACTTTTATTACTAAAGAAGTATAATTTAAAAAACAAATTCCCTAGTGGGGTTCACACCCTAGTGAATAGTATCACAGCCTGGGGATTACAACTTCTTGTATCTATAAGGATCATAATATGTATATAAAAACACTTTTAAACACAAATTTATATTTTGTTTCATTGCAAAGAGAAATAAGATTGTCATAAAATGAAACCTAATTATTATCTGCAAACATGTACAAAAAGTTACAAAATGAAATATTAAGCTTCAAATTTCAATTAAATATTTAGATATGTGAATTAAATTTTACTTAAAGTAAGTTAACTTAATCATTTCCAGTTAAAGCCAGAAAAGTTAACTTTCAACCACAACTGTCCATCAGTTCTAGCTGATCCACTTGCTCAATATAGTTGTGGCCAGCTAAAAAGACCAGCTAACGTGACAACTTTTGAAAAAAGCCTCTGTCAGATGAGAACATGTATTCATACTCGATTTAGGGTAGTTTCGTTTCGTTTTGTGTTGGCACATGTCCTTGCCAGCCTTCACACAATTACCCTACATATATTACGTTTACGGGGTAGGGACATTTTTTAAAATTTAAGTTTGCAATGAAAAAATGACTACTTCTGTAGATTCCGCCAACATTCAAGCAATTCATGTGGATTGTGCTCTGTCAGTTTGCTATTGCTGCTAGCGATTCGCATATTACGGTTTGCTATTTTTCATAAATCCGCATTTAGTGATTTCGTCAGATGTATTAATTTAGTTCTATGCGTTTTTATTTTTATTTATTATTTTTCAATTGTTTTCATCACTAATCATAGTGGAGTTAGTCGAGATAGTTTTAGTAGTAAAGGTTAGTTTTTTAGATTTTGTATTTTTTGTGTAAAATTAATTTTATTATTTTTATTATTAATTTTTCGGAACCCAATTTATTTATCATTGAAAAATAATGGATAGCCCAACTACATCTGGGTCTTTTCTTAGTATTTTGTTTTTAAGGTTAAAGTGAATTCAAAGTTCTCTTCAAATGGGAATTGTAAATTTATTTTGTGGATTGTGGAAGAAAACAATGGAAGGAGGGGTAATGTTACTCAGAGGAATAAGTATTGTCAATCACACTAATCTGACATCACAAATGGAAAAAAAATATTACAGGTAAGATTATTATTTTTTCCAAAATGTTATCTTATAAAACTGACGGGTATAATTTTCATAATTAAAATAGTTATTGGTGTATTTATTGCCTATAACTATTAATTATCATTAGTTATGCATAATAGTAATTAATAGTAATTCAACTTTCTGTATGATTACAGGTGGGTGTGAAGTCTGTTGAATGAATTATCAACAGACATAAAAAGCAAGAAGCTCTGACCACACCTAAAAAGACCTCTAGGACTAATCAAGCTTCTATATTGACAATTTTGTGAAGGATGGAATTTCCAATAAAATACATTGTAATTTGGGTGCAGAATCATTTAAAAATTTTATTATAGAATTTTATTCATCTATACAATGATCGCTGTATTTTATAGTATTTAATGTGAAGTACCATGATTTATATTTTATGCACGTCTTGGTATTTCTATAAGAAACCTGTTCTTCAGAGACTGTGGGTGATGATACATTCAATTTTCAAGACTATCAAACCTCCTTGAAGCGTATAGTAAAAAGCATTGGTTTTATTTTGGTAAGGAAGACAGTTATGCCCTAGTGAATAAGAGTGAAACAATGTTTTTTAAAAGAGAGTACTTCCTAAGGAATTATCTTAAGAACCCAAACAAAGTCCAGCGCACCAAATATTGTAGATTTTAATGAAACATGGTTATATTTATGAATGGCAATTTCTTATATTTATTTTCTGGAACATTAATATTGTTTCAATTTTTTGTAGCTGTTTGTAACCGTTTGTTGGTAACATTTTCAACATTACTTGTAACTTGGTTTTGGGCAAGTCGACACCACATTTCTCTCCTCAAATCCCACCTGCATTTCAAAATTTTCTTTGACATAATAAACTAGTTTTAATAGTGAAAATAACCATCACCTTACCTTGAGCTTTTTCACAATCCCATCAGCACTTCAAGAGTGTGTGTAAGTGGGATAATAAATATATTAATCTTTTACTACTTGGATGCCTTTTGGGAATAATTTGGCATGCATTTGTAAAACTGGAGTAAGTGGAGCATTTGGAAAACTGGAGTACACTGGAAACTAGAGTATAATATGATCATCCTGATTTGAATTATTTAGCAAGTTAATGAGAGGTTTTACTGTGAAATGACTGCATAATCAGGGAGTAGTTTATGGTATCGTAGTTAGAATAACTGATAATACAAGAGTGCAATATAATTGTGCAACTTTGTATGCTATTTACTGTGCCATTTATATTATCAGTAGTATACTACATTCCTGTTTCAATAAATAACTTTAAAAAAATCAAAAGTTCTATTTATTACCATAACTATCCCTGAACAGGTACCACACCCCGTTTTAATAGAGAAGAAATAGGTATAAGTCTGTCACTGGTTAGAACAAGTAACTTACTGAAGACTACTTATATTAATTATGAATTTCTTATTTTTTAAAGCATCACTAACTTTCGAAAAATAATTTAGTTAAGCAGATAAATAAAATGGATACATCGCATAAATATTAAATATATCAGGACTGTTAGAAACAATTAATTAGGTCACAAAGATTACCATGTACATGTAAATTATTAATCTTAAATAATTGTGGTATTTATTTTTTCAACATAAATCATTACTAACAGATAAATCATTAATAAATTGATAACACTACCATCTCAAATTATTATTAACACAAGTAGCAGATAACTTTTAGCACAAGACCACAGATAACTTTTAAATGTATGTTCTTCATTTGCTTTTGGTGCACTTTAACATCACTCACGCTCACACTTGCTGATAATGATAACTCTTATTTAGTTTAATTGTTCACCGAGTTAATATTCGTTTCTAGATGAAAATCTTGTTTAATTTTAACAAAAAAAGAGACAAACATATTGTACTGTGAACTCTTCAATAGCGCGAGAAGTGAATGACAACAAAGGAAACAAAAGCAAGAGAATTGATCGGAATGATTGTTTCATAAGTTGGCTATTCCAACCGGAAATCCTTTTAGCTGCCATATTGCAAATCTAGTGCGGCCTAATACATGGCCTAGACTATAGTACATGACAATGCTCTGCTCTTAGGTACATGATGGTGTAGCTTCTAAAACTTATCCTCCTCAACATTCTATTCTAAGCTTAAAACTGACATATGGAATATCAAATTACTCGTTAATCATATTCAGGCAGAATATGATTTAAAAACACTAAACACAATAGCCACATTGTAATAGATAGAGACCTACAGTGAAACAAAAATTATTGCTTTTTATGCCAAAAATATTTATATTTTATTTGAAAACAGTAGCACAACATGCTTGCTCTCACATGCTTGCTCTTTTATGAAGAAACTATGTATTAGTAGAGTAGCTCTCATGTAGGTAGCAGCATCCCTCAAGAAACAAAGGATGATCCCAGATTCATTATGACTAAGTACAACAGTCTCCTCTAATATATTTTTGAAACAATATATTTATTGTGTACAACAGAGTATTCAACAATTTGTGATGCTAAGCAAAAAATATATTTTATTTTTATAAAAATTACTTTTCAATAAATAGATGATATAGATAGAAATTATAAAATATCCAATTCCATAACAAAAACAGCAAGATTACAACGAAATTGACTGTTAATATTCACAAGTTGTTTCAAATGACTTCAAAATTTTAATGCATTCTATCCATAGTTTAAATTTCCCACTTGAATTTTGCCCCAGACCTTCCACTTATTCAATATTGTGACACCCCCATGAGCAAAACTCTCTCACACTTTTGGTGTATGACTTGATTTTTGTCCAGTATGACTTGTATTTGTCCAGTTACATGCACTGATCATTGGAAATCACTGTTTTTTTGGAAAAATTTAAGAAATTAATACCAGAAATTTAAGAAATTAATAAACAAATAATGTCTTCAATGAGATCTCATTGAGCTAAATGTGGACAAAACAACCTGAACTAGTGAAGTTGAAATATTTAGGGAGGAACTGTGTTTTTGTTTTTCAATCAAAATAGTGTTGAAAGTTAATATCATTAAATTCTAAGGCAAAAGATTCAGATAGATAACAGAAATTATGCAATTAATGAATCTCACCTAAATGGGTTCTCCATAGCTCACAGCAATGAAATGCTCCAGACGTTTAATGTTGGGACCTCTGATAATCTCCAATACGCTCTGTAATGAATGTATTGTGCCACAAGTTTGCAAACACCAACTCATATATATTCAACACATGTCAGAATCAATAAAAGAACAACTGTAACAGTGCTGCACTAACCTGGTCTCTGTACAAAACGAAAGTAAGTGATAAGCCTATGTTCAACCTTTGAGCAACTGTCTTACATTTCTCTGCATCAGCTTTGAGGAACAGAGCGTTGTGGTATATTTGAGACAACATTTTAAATCTGGCCACAACTCTTGAACTTGATGGATCCCTGAAATACCATGTCAATTTATTAACAAGATATTACTATCCACAATTGATAAACCAATTTTTCCCGAAGCAAATCCACTAGGAGGATTAGGATTTACTATCGTGTGAGGAATATTAAAGTGCAGAAAAATCCATATTTACTTTTTGCTTTGGGCTATCTTGTTGGATTGCTTTGGGCTGTCTTGGTTCATTATGGAATATTTGTAGAAAAATTATTTTTTAATTTTGTTCTTATCAACAGTGAAAACCAATCTCTAGTGAGGAACATTCAAAAGAAGTAGGCCTATTAATCCTGTATCTGTTTATGCCAAATATTCCTACCTAATAAAATATATTATCTGGACTATAAGACCATTTTAATTTGCATAGGTTATTTCACAATAAGTTACATTGTCTTTGTTTTATAAACTACTAACACATATGGGAACTATATTTGGTACAAGTTTTTTTGGAGGGGGGAAGAGGAAGTTAATCATTTTATCATTACTGTTTTGTAGTTTCATTCATAATTTTTTTAGTAGCACTTAAGAAGCGCTATAAATAAATATTTCAATTTTTATTCTCCACAATTTGTAATTGCTGATCTGAGAGGGGGACATAACCCTTGGTTTCTTCAAATTGTCATTTTTAAGTATATTGTGCCGTCATGTATATTCTGTTTCATTGATGCAATTTGCATATTATTTATTAATGTGCTTTAATGCACATTTTTGTGTTCTTTCCCAAAATCAGTACATGTTCCTACAGGTAATATTTAATTTTCAATCATTATAGTATATATTGTAATGTGTGAATATGTACATTTTTTCTGTCAGTGTTCAGAAGAACAAATATTGTATCCCTAAAGTATTTCCCCATTTTGCAACAATTTTCTCCTTGAAGTAAACATTAAAAAAATAGCTGAGCTTGTAGTAGGGCTACTTTCTTTCTAAAACATGTATAATTTCTAAACTAGACCTATATTTAATACTTTAATCCTTTTGTAATTACAAATTTTGTAACCATATTTGAATTCTTATAAACTTTTTCTGTGATGGAGTGATTTTTAGTCCCAAATATTAATAGTAATGGCGAAACAAGAGGATATTTGTTGTTATTTTTATATTTTGATTCTTGTTATTTTGAAAGCCAGCATCATGAATTTCTGTGCTATATGATAACAAAAATGTCGAATTGTTGCTATTTCTACTTACCATTTTGTGGTAAACACAACGACAACAAGCTTGTGGCCAGCTTCAAATATTTCTTTAACCAATTGTGTTTGCTTCCGCACAATTACCACTCTCATTCCAGCGAATTCATCATCCTTCTTCCACCAGTTCACCTTTCTTGATGTTTTCTCTCCGAATTCTCCATTCTGCGACATATTAATTTTTAAGTTTACTGCAAATGTGTAACTTGGAATTTGGAAGCAATTGTTGTCTTCTCTTACGGCAATAGATATAGCAAAATGTGGTCACGTGGTAGCGCGTGTGACGGAAGCTATACTGCGATTTTTGTAGGAAGAGCTCTCAAGATAACTCAAATCCCATCTTCGCGATGGAATATGTCACGGCATTTCACGTCTTTTCTCGGTCTTGCCGGTAGAAGTCGCATGATCGCAAGCACTGCTTCATACGGTCGCGATCGTGCGAAATCTAGCGGAACGACTGTGAATGGTACGAAATGCCGTGACATATTCCATCGCGAAGATGGGATTTGAGTTATCTTGAGAGCTCTTCCTACAAAAATCGCAGTATATGCAACAGCAAATCAGAAACTTGAGTATTTGCAGTGTTGTCACATTTAATGCCTGAAAAAAATATTCATGTCAGGGATATTACAGCGTCATTACAGATGTCGAGTTAAAACTACGAATTGCTTCAGTGCTTTGGGAGAGCATGAAAGTTGAGTATCGTTTGTTGTGTTTATTGTTAATCGTAGCGTAATCGTACGCGGCAACACCTTCCCCTCCACACCTAACAACCACCGAGTCATTTTTATAGGGTCGTATCGATTTGTGGTGGTTAACGCGAGATATTTTAGACCAGGGTTTCCCAACGGGTTCGGTAACGACGCCCAGGTAATCGACGAACATTTTGAAGGGGGCAGTTATAAACAAGTGGTCGATTGGGTGTCAATTGCCGAATGAGACCTGGGGACTGATCCGTATAATCGTTATAAAGATGTCATTGATTACAAAAAGAGTATTAATGAACGGAATAAATATTTTTTATTATATAAAGCAACAAAACAAAATAATAAATCACAAATTCGTTCGACTTCTTTCTTATTTAGATTGGTGTTAGGCATGGCTAGGCTGCTGCAACCGATGCACCTCACCAGAGCCTCAGAGTCAGGGACCTCTAGTAAGGATCCCAGCAGACAAAGTTCGGCGAATAATTAAAATCGCACTCCATATTTATTTTCTTCATTACATAGCCGCATTCTTATGACAAACTTATAAAGTTTTATTTAACATTTGGTACACGCAGATAGGGGGCCGATTTCGAATTTCTACACCGGGACTTCGAGAACCTAGTGTCCCCACTGCCTAGGATGTTTAGAAAACTCAAGAAATTGTAGCCATATATTCACAACATTTACACTATTGCGCGAAAAGTATTCTCCACACTGCAGACATTTTATGGCGGTTTCAAAGAAAACACTCAATATTTTGTAAGCATTGAACAACAATTTAGATTAAAAACTCAGCTAGACAAACGTTCGCGCACTTTCTAGAGACTCTAGATCAGGGATATCCATTTTTTTCTTGCATCGATACGTCAAAATACGATATTGTTGCTGAACTTCCCAGATTAAATATAAAAAGGAGAAAGCACTTTTCCCTATCGCATTTTATCACAATGTGAAACAGATAATAAACTTATTTTAGACTAAGTTCTCGAAGCAGTATTTATCCTTGTTTGGAGTATTTACACAGTCAAAAACCAAAGATTAGTAATGTTCTAATGGATATTTATGTGTTTCTGTTTCGTGTCCAACTCTAACACATGAAGACATTGCCAGAGACGTGGAAATAAATGGAGGTGGCGATGTTTAACCCCTGCGAAGTAACATTCCAACTTTGCTTGCTTTTAAAAAAGTAATAAAATCTTTCAAATTATGGAAGCTGTGACTTCAATATTGTAAAGAAACGTACTCTTGTGAAGAATTAAAGTGTCAAAATAATGATTGTGAAGATTGATGCAACAAAGTAGAACTTTCAAAGAGACATATGTGGCAATGCTACCCCCCGTTCCCTTACATTTATCATTAAAGCAACAATTAAACTAGCTATTAAGCAATCAATTTGTATCTCTTGAAAAAATTATTTTGAGATATTCAACTCAGGGGACTGAGTTGCGACTGCGATATTCAACAATTAGGGGACTCTCCCGCAGGAATAACGCATATTTCGAAATTGTTTATCAAATTTTTAATTGTTGCAAAATTGTCAATTCGCAGTTTTTAGTTCTAGGTCATCAGGGAACTTTTCCCACTTTAGAATTGCAAAAATTGGAAATTGTTTATAAATTTACAAATTTTGCAATTCTTTTTTTATTATGCCATCTCAATTGCCTTTCAACAAGTTGCGAAATTCCGCAAATCGATCTGTTCTATCGCCTTTCGTTTTCGCGATACGCAATTGTTTATAGGAAATTAGCATCTGATGCCAACCCTCGTTTGTGTTACAGACAATCTAGTCGCTATTTTTAGATCAAAAGATCTAAAAATATTTCAATAGTTGCTTCGTTTTGATCCAATGATGAGGCAACATCTTTTAGAAAAGAAAAAAATGGCTGTTTCTGTAGATTTTGATTTCCTGAATCCATGTTGGCAATCTGAAAACGCGTCGTGTTTATTGAGAAAGGTTTCCATTCGCACGTAAAAAAGTCTCTATTATTTTTTAAAACACTGACAAAAGTGAAATTAGCCGATAATTATGAATTTCATTTTTGTTGCCTTTTTTGAAGAGCGACTTAATCTTAGCTGTTTTAAAATTATCTGGAAAAATTCCGGTGCATTAGGATGCATTAAATACGTGAGTTAACGGTTGTACAATAGCAGGCGCACATGTCTTTAACAAACAGTCAGGAAATTCATCTAAACCGGCGGAATATTTATTTTTTAATTTACCGATTATTTTGAGAATTTCATAGGAAGAGGTTTCGGAAACGAACATTTTGTGTAAGATTTTTAGGGAAACGACAGATGTTGAATTTTGTGACTGAAAACACTTAGTGAGATCGACAGCAAATTTTAGAAAAGTATTGGTTAAAGAGTCTAGCCACTGTTGACGAATCGTTCACATTTCTATCTTTATATTTTAAAACAACATTCTCTATAACGTTTCTAGTTGATTTGGTCGTATTTTTTACTATATCCCACATTGATTTTGTTTTGTTATTTGAGTTCAAAATATCCTGATCGTGTTCCATGATTTTAGCCTGTCTTATGACTTTTCTTCACAATGATTTGTATTTTTTAAAGTACAGGAGGAAATCTTGAGATAAGTTATGATGCTTAGAAATGAAAGAAAGAACTCGTTAGTTTTTATATGATGTTTTAATCCCTTGTGTTATCCAAGAATTGTTTTTCCGTGAAATATTTAATTTTCTTTTCTGAAGAGGAAAGCAAGTGTTAAAATGAAATGAAAGCGTTGAAGAAAGAGAATAATATTTATCGTTTGTATCAATAGTAATATAAACCGCGTCCCATGACTTTTGCAGCAAGTAATCAATGAATAATTTTATTTTACTTTTAGAAAACACACTACTCGTACGTGTATTATTTGTGTCATTGTTCGCATTTCATATAATGGTAAGAATTTGTGTATCGTGGTCAATCCTAAATCTTTTGTTTCAATTTCATGTCGCGTAGTGGTTTTGTTTAATTATAATTTGATCGATTGCCTACTTTGAATTTACTGTGAACAGTGTAGGTACTTTTATTGTAATATCTAAACTGAAGGAATTAATTAAATTAAGAAACTGCTCTTTCTCGCAAGATTCGACGAGAAAATCAATGTTAAAATCTCCGCATACAACAGTGGATTCGAAAGAGCGATTGATGACTTGATTAGTGTTATCTCTAGTTTTTCTAAGAACAAAATGTAATCTGAAGCTCTCTTTGTTAGATGCCTGTAGATGCAAAGCAATATCATTTTTAGCATAGGAAGATGTACAACAGAAATTTCAAAAACATTTTCAACGGATTACTCATTTAATTCCGTCAAGGAGATAGAATCGACATTATTTTTGACGTAGAAACAAGAACCTCCATATGCAGGACTTTTATGAGATTCTCTTTTTCGACAATAATAGCCTGCGAGGTAAAAGTTGGGAATTTGGAAAATGCTAAGTTCATTAGGAAATAACCAATGTTCTGTAAAGCAAAGAACATCCATTTGATTTAAATCGCTCTTTAGAGCAGCCAATTATGGTGCAATATCTTTATTTTTTGCAAGTACCTACATGAATGTTTTTCTGCTGCATCTGACTGTAGTTGCTATATATTTACTCCATTTTTTACCTCGAGTGCGTGGTCGAAGGTTGTAATTGTCCCAGTAGTCACAGGTTGTGAGGAAATAGGGGCGTCATTGTAGTGGGAATGGAAAAAAACGGGAGTAGGTTCACAGGAGGGGTAAGAGGGTTCAGAATAAGGGTGGGGGTGGAGAACGTAAGGAAGGTGAAAGGGATGGATTTTTGGCAGGAGGCTGCGTAGGACTGGAGGTTGATGATGTATTGTGCAAGCTTTTCACCAACTGCATGTTTTCCAGCAAGGTTCATGTGGAGACCGTGCCGGGTGAAGTGTTTTACTGAGAGGGAATTCATTTCAAAAAGTGTTACATCTGTTTCTCTCAGTTGCAGTTTTAGTTGTTGGTTTGCGTGCTTAATCTTGCTGCATAGTGTTGGCCTGTTGTACCAGAAGGGCAGAGTCGAGACCACAATGTTAGTATTTTGGGCGGCACATTGTAATTTGTTTACATGTTGTTCGGGTGTAAAGTTACCGCTCAAATTAATGTCATTCTGCCCTCCTATGATAATGACTGTGTCCTGATTGGTCATTGTCTTCGTGTGGGTGTCCAACTCTGCAGTCACGTCTGCAAACCTCCCGTTAGGTTTAAAAATAGACGAGACTGAGTAGCTGGGGGGTAACTTCCTACTGAGAATGGAGGAAAGATGGCGACCATGGCTGTCAGCTAAAATAAGTACCTGTATTTAAGCTCTGTAGGAATGGCTTGTTTTCAAGTGGGCTAGGATGCGAAGCTTTACGTGTTTTGGTTTTGACACGCTTCCTAGCCTGTTTGCGTTGGTTTGTGCATGTATTGGTCGATGGATGGGAAGGGTTGCGAGGATCAGGAAGGCGAGGAAAATCTGTTTCATAATCTAAAACACTAAATCTGTTTTGAATTGCGACTGGATGTGGTGTCTGTGTCTCATGTGCAGTCACGGGTGCACAGTTGGGAAAATTCGCCGTGTTGCCTACTTGTACCCAACCGTCATTGTAGAGAACGACCTCTTCTACCCTTCGGATGTTTCTAACCCTGGTGTTATTGAAACAGATGATGTCCAGTGTTGAATGCCGGATTTCACTAAAATTAATACTTCACCTTCTGGTACGTCCCCTGGTCTGCCACATCTGTAACATTTGTATCCTTGAATTGTGAAAGATTTGGAAGAAATGAGGTGAGTTTCGGTTAAACATGCTGTGTCAATATCATGTGAAACCAGAAAATGTTTTAATTCAGATTGTTTATTTAGAATACCTCGACAGTTCCAGTTTGAAAATGTTAGATTGTTGAAGCATGGTGGTTTTAACGTGATTTTGGAAAATTGAGCTTAGAATTGAGGTTTTGATATTATCAATTCAAGTAGGGAGGAACTATTGAATTAAATGACTAAAGAAATTGACAATAAAGATAGTTAAGAACCCACTTAAGTTAAAATTTCCGTTTGCATTGTTAGTTGAACTATTTGAAGAAGCATCATTAACATTGGTTGAGGTGGGAGGGGGATTTTTTGAGCGAGTTGAGAAATTAAAATTAGGAACGTTATTAGTGAAAGGCAGGCGAAGAAACTCTCTAGCTCGATAAGTAATTTTATTATTATTGTTATTGTTGTTATAATTATTGGTTGAAGGTGGATTTTTAGTTCCCTTACCGTTTTTGTTTGATTTAGATTTTGCAATTTTGTCATAGTATGAACAAACATTCGATCTCACATTTGCCCTGTGACCTTTCACTTTGCAATTACTGCTTACTGGTACAAAGTTGCTCGGTTCCTTACAGTCTTTGGTGAAATGATTGCCCGTACAAATAGCACAATGAAACTTTCTATTGCAATAGTTTTTGGTATGATTATAGTCTTGGCATCTTGAGCATTGAACTGGCCCTGGGGGACGTTTTCGCTGTTGGACACGAACAACAGCATGACACAGTCTATTTAATTTAAATATATCTTGCCACCTATTTTCTTTCACAATTATTACTGAAACGACAGGAATTGGCTGACCTTTGTTATGCAGTCTATTCACTTTCACAACTTGAAAGTTTTTCGATATACGTTCTGCGACAATTTGATCTTCAGTAAAGGATTGGTGAACATCTTTTATTACAATAAATAATTTTTTTGATAACGGGTCAGCATAAGTGTGAAAGGATTTGTTGTTAGTATTTAGCATATTCACTAACAGTTTGTAGTCTTCGTTGTTTTCCGTTTGAATTTTAACTTTGTCAAATTTTAACTCGGTAGAAAATTCACTTTTTAGAGTACTTTTTAATCGATAGTGAATTTCTGTGAGGTTATCAATGTTATACACAAACACTGGGGGGATCGGATTGATTTCCTCAGAGTCTTGGAGATTTTGTAAGGCGCAGAAACTATTGCTAGTGAGGATTGAATACGCTGTCTGGGACAATTGTGACAAATAATTAAAATTCAATATGGAAACAAACAATAGCGTTATACTACAAATTGTAATGTAACACACATTTAAATAAATATGTGTAATTAGAAAAAAATTTCAAATGAATGGTGTGGAAAATTACTAACGGTTTCAGTTAATTTTAATGAGAGCTATTTTGGGGGGAAATGTTTTTTTAATGCATTTATACCGAATTTATATACTCTCTTGCATTCATTAATATTCAGTGTCTATTCGTTCCTCAGACTTCAGTGTTTGGAAATGACCCTCAGAGGGGTCGCTTGGTTAAGCTCGCTTGCTATTAAATCAAACTTTAAAACCTTGAGTTCTAACAGAATTTCCCGTAACTCGTAAATATCAATAAGGTCATCTCAGACTTCCAGTAGTCGCGCCCTACGCGTCGGATTGTGAGTCCGCATGTCGTTAAAAAAAAATAGTTCACCTGTCCGACTTTTTACTTTCTCGCCTTACGAATACTTCGTAAGAAGAGAACGTTATGTAATCGTGCGGCGGAAAACGGCGCATTTTTTCCAGAAAAACGATTATAGCTAGGGTCTGGTAACGAAAAAGTGAATAAATTCTTTAGCGCAATTTAGAAAAAAAACCTTCTAACTCGTGGTGTAGCCAAAATCCATGTTTAGTTGCTTCTTGATACTGAAAAATCCATTGACGGCAAAACGTCCGTCCATCCGTCCGACCGTCTGGCCGACCGTCTGTGGTCAACGCTAGCTCTTAAACCGTTCAGCCGATTTTCTTCAAAATTGATATACCGCAATCCATTTGGCTAATGTCGAGGCTCCTGGAACTTGAAACCCATATTTTAACTTTGGGGGATACTTTACAGGAAGCCGTTGGACATCAAAGTTTTCAAAAAATGAAAACTCCAATTTTTTAAATTCTATTTTGTTGTTGAACAGTGCAAAGACGTTTAAGAGAATGATGCAGGTATCACTTTCGTTGATATCTCCAATTTATTGAAAATTGCAAAAAGCAATTTCAAAACTGCAAAATTGAAGATAGAGATTTTGGCGTCACACAATGTGTGTTGTACAAAATTAGTTCTTTAAAAAATGCCAAGTACACTTTTCTGAGAAACGAGTAGTTTTTGCATAATTGGCGCTTGAAATTTGCGAAAACAATTTTTCTCAAAAGCCGCTCCAAATGTTTTCTTTAAATTTTCTCCACATGTGTAATAAGAGGCGGCGAAATAAATAAATAAACTAGTGGTGTTATAGAATGCCGCAGGCTGTCTCGCAGAACTTAGTTTTCTAACCTCTATAGTTTGAACCAGTTTTTTCTGTTATGAATGATGATCTTCCAGATACCTTCCTTGGGCGCCCAAATGACATTTTGTTTCACTGGATTTTTCGGCTTCCTCATGCTAGAAATGAAACCACCGTACACTATTACTATTATAGAGTGTGTCCAGAAGCTCCCGCTACAAAGAATATCCCAAATTCTGTGTTGCACGTCATGAAAGATCCTTAGGAGGGATAGAAATAGTAGAGGGGGCGGAGTCTTTATTTGCGTCAAAGAGGACATAAATATTAGATTAGAGTGGGTCAGTAGAGAGTTTGAAATGATGGGAATAGAAATTATTACGTCAGGAACTGTTTTAGAAATTATTGCATGCTATAGACCTCCGAGCGATGGATATGACATTTTAGACGACATCATTCAGAGAACGGGAAACGAAAATGGCCATCCTATTGTTATTGGAGGCGACTTAAATTTTCCGAGCGCAAACTGGGAGGGAACCGAGAGCGAAGGGAAAGTCCAGACGCTGGTTAACGGTATGCTATGGGACCGGGGTTTTACCCAGGTAGTTCGGACCGGGACGCGACAGGATGCGATTTGGATGTCTACCTAATTAGGCCGAAAGAACTTTTCATATCTTGTGAAGTTGTTGACGGCATTAGTGATCACAAAGCGGTTCTTCTTGACTTAGACGGAAATATTTCAAGGAAAGGCATTACAATAGGAACGAAGTACGGCAATACAAGAAAGCAAATGTAAGTGGGCTTCAAGGTTTCTTTAGGGAACAATATGACCGCTTTCTAAGAACAGAGGGCGGTATGGAAGAAATATGGGGCGTGTTCAAAGATATTATATACGAAGCGTTTGCAAAAGTTTGTTCCGTGCAAAATTCTAAAAAATAATCCGGATCCAGAATACTACAATGCGAAATTAGGAGAATGAAGAGGATAACGAGAAAGGCATTTAAGAACAGAAAGCGCAAGTAGCGAG
Source organism: Acheta domesticus (assembly GCA_031308135.1). Lineage (NCBI taxonomy): Eukaryota > Metazoa > Arthropoda > Insecta > Orthoptera > Gryllidae > Acheta > Acheta domesticus. Next base: position 907 of record JAHLJT010003201.1, on the reverse strand, counting down.
GCATATGAATATTTTTCGAAATCATTCAAAAGAATTGGAGCGCGAAAAGAAAATTGCTCAGGAGGCGATATTTAAAAGAATATTCTTGATGGGAAGGGAAATAACTGGACAGGTTTTTATAAATATGTTCGTAGAAGGAAAGGAAAATAAAGAGGATATCCCAGTTATTCGCGAAAATGAAAACACGCTAATTACTGACAATCTGGCAAAAGCGGAATGCATTTAATAAGTATTTTAGTTCGGTTTTCAAAAATAGTACGGACCATCCATTTATTCAAGGGCCTTCTGGTGCGAATCAGTTTAATATTGAAGTAAACGTTCTATGGAATAAAGTAAAGTCTATGAAAATGGTAAGTCAAGGGGTCCAGACGACATTTCTACGGACTTAATTAAACTAGCAGGAAAGGCAATATTACCGTACCTAATTAGAATTTTTCACGTGTCTTTGAATAATTCAAAAGTACCTGAAGATTGGAAATTAGCCTTTGTCGTACCAATTTTTAAAAGTGGTGACAAAACTAAATTATGCAATTATAGGACCGGTAAGTCTTACGTCAGTGGTGTGCAAGCTTATGGAACATCTAGTTGGGAGTTACATTAAGAAAGAATGGGAAATTAAAAATGGCTCTACGATGGGCATCACGGGTTCAGGAGTGGTTATTCATGCGAAAGTCAGGTAGTCAAGCTTTTTCAGGATCTAGCAGATGAAATTGACGCGGGCGGGAGAGTAGACGCAGTAGTTATAGATTTTGCGAAAGCATTTGATGTCGTTCCTCACAATCGGCTTGTACAGAAATTAATGAATTCAGCATAAATCCCCAGGGTGGTGGCGTGGATTAGCGAGTTTCTGCGAGATAGGAAACGGCAGATCCGCATTGGGCAAGAGTTATCTTCCGGGGCAAGCGTT